>JAGWCC010001833.1:0-11744 GCA_022651775.1 Drusus annulatus
GTTTGATCCTTAGAAAACCCTACCGAAATGCACTCTTTTGACACCCGAACAGTCTCTTTTAGGTTTGGGAATAGCTCACAAGCCAGCTCATAATCGGTGCGAACAGCGTCAGGATCAAGGTCGTTTTTCACCTCCTTAAGTTGCGATTCCACTGCGATAATCTCCGCTTTTTTGTGCTCCAAATAGCTATCCATAGCAAGGAATTTCTCTCGTGCTTCGTCCTTTCGGTCGTACAAATCCCACGTTTTATCCCGCACTTCTTCCTGTTCTTGCTTCAAATACTCCACTTTTTCGGCAATCATGTCTTTTTGCGTAAACAGCTCACGGTAATAATCTTGCGTAGTGGTGTGGCGTGCTTCTGATCCATCAACGCCCCGTTGTAAGCCGTATTTCTGCATCGCAATGGCGTAGGTGTCTTGGTACTCTTTGAGTTTCACCCGTGTCATCACGTCATCGGCACAGAGGCGGGCGGCATCGGTGGATTTCTTGCGATATTTTTTCTTTGCCGACTGCTTTTCCACCTTGGCTTTTCTTCTTTCGCCAACAACAATTGGAACGAGCGTGGCATGGATATGGGGTGTCGTTTCGTCCAAATGAAGCACAGCCGAGACGATATTTTCCTTGCCAAAAGTATCGCCTAGCCACTTCATATTGTCGGCACACCACTCATCAATCCGCCCTTCGGATTGGATAAACTGCATATCTTCGGGGCTTCCCGAGAGGTTGATGTGTATTGCTCGCACCTGATTTTTGCCGATTTTTCGCTTCAGCCCTGCCGTATCCAAACGATGTTGGATCGCCTGCGTGCGGTTCATGCCATCGGGCAAATCTGCTAGCTCTTTGTTGAGGTGCAGGCGAGCTGGATCGGCATTGGCGGGCACGATCGTCCGCTCGATGTGTGCCGAGGTCGCAGAATCTGTGCCGTGTGCTTTTTGCAGGTGGAGTACAACGAAGCCCATTGTCTTCAAATTTTAAGTTTTTACTATGCAGCTTCGGGCTGCATCAGGGGTGTTCAGAGGGGTGCAACCCCTTTGGCTCAGTGGGTATTTTTAGTGTAGTGCAACGGAGCGTTAAGAAAATACCCTAATGAGCTATGGTATTTCTGTCGAAATATCCGTTGGTCGCAGCCCGCCTGCCGTTAAAAGTCGAAAGTTTTGAAATCGCAACTTTCAGAAGTTGCCGTAAAACACTCGATCTTCATGCCCTTAACGTGCGAATTTAACACATATAAATCAGGTGTTTACGCCTTGAGTTGCATTTGCCATGCTCTGCTTTGTTTTGCTTCAATGTTTCGTTAGGCATAGTCTAAAAGTATGAGATTAGTGCCGAGTAGTTAGTAATTACGCTGCTCACTACGTTTTGGTTAAATTATTAATGATCTGAAGTCTTATACTACTTACTACACAAGTAGGTAACTCTCCAAATAGATCTGAAATTTAAACCATTTTTGTTGGCTAACGAAGAGACAGAGTGGACAACCGTACACAGCAATGGACAACGACACACCGTCAGCCCAAAAGTGATACAAGAGGCTAATTTTTAATCTATTTTTGACCCGAAATCAAATGATATGAATAGATATGGGAATTATAAACACGAACCTATGAGGCAATACGGGGTTTCGTCACAAAGATGGACTTGCTCTTCGAAGGACATCGTAAAGGGTTGCAAAAGGTTCTCTGCCAAATATTTAGAATAAGCAAGAAGCCGAGCGAGAAACCAACCGAGTATCTCGGTGAGCAACCGACAAACCGACACAGCGAGCAAGCGAGAAACCGAGCGAGTATCTGAGTATCTCGGTGAGTGAGTGAGAGTGAGTGAGTGAGCAAACGACACAGCGAGTGAGCCACAAAGAATTTGCAAAATTCAACCATAAATTCCAGCATAAATTCCAGCATAGGTTGACAACGGTTACGCCAACTGAAGCCAACCACCGCCAAGTGAAGCCACTGCTTCGCAAAAGTGCAAATAGCTCAAAATAAGGGTGTACGTTTGCAGAAAATAAGCGAATTAATAACTTAAAACAGACATAAAATGGAAATAGTAAACATAGAATCTCGAACTTTTGAGGCGATGATCAGCCGATTCGGGGCACTGGTCAAGAAGATGGATCTGCTCCTTGAGGGGCAAGATAAGGGTCTGCAAAAATGGCTCGATAATCAGGAGGTGTGCCAGATTCTGAACATTTCGAAGCGTAGCCTCCAAACCTATCGAGACAACGGAACGCTGGCGTACACGCAAATCAACCACAAGATTTTTTACAAGCCCGAAGATGTGGAGCGAGTCATTAACAAATTTTCAGAAAAGTAATTCAATGAAAACAACTAATCTACACAGGCTTACAGGGGCATGGGATAGTGTCAACGGCAAGGAGTCGTTGATTATCACCCACAACCACGACGGAAATTACTGGCTAATTATCGTCTGCATTCAAGACAACGGTCAGGCTTCGCCATCGATTTACGAGATACAGGAAGATGAGGATGGTATTTTCATTTCACAGGTAATGAAGAGGTTAGCGATCAACTTTGATGCTCGAAGAGATGAACTTTGTCTCGCAAAATATGGAGATTATCTCCGAAACTAATTAAATATTAAAAGATATGAGTGAAATTATCACCTAAAACGATGCACGGATCATCGCATTTTTCAAATCCCTTGAACGAATGCTTGACGGCATAGACAGATTAGTCGCCAACCACAAGCCCCACCTGAACGGAGAGCGATTCTTGACCGACAAAGAGGTTTCAGAACGACTGAAACTTAGTCGCAGAACTCTGCAAGATTACCGAACCGAGGGCAAAATCCCATACATCCACTTAGGCGGTAAAATTCTCTATCGGGAGTCTGATGTGCAAAAAATGTTGGAAGCCAACTATCGAAAATCGTTTGAGTAGACGACTGGGGCGGCTCAACAAATCGAGCGTTTTCATACGATTGTTGGAAAGTCCGTAAATAACTTCGCCCCTCAAAAGGCATGGAAGTTATTATGGACCTATCAATGATCCAATACAAAATCGGGCAGGATTCGGGGGATAATTATAATCCCATAGAAGCCTGCCTGATTTAATTTCACCCCATTCTGTGTCGATTACTCAATGTAGCTTTAAGTTGAGTACTGTATTTGCCGTCATCAGAGTAACCACAGTATGCGTACTGCTTTGAGTGGCTTTCTTGCATACCCACCTCCGAAACACTTTAGCATTTACCGAGTCTACCCGAAACGCAACTGCCACGACCATATCAAGTCCGTAGTAGTCGGGGTATACTTTCAGACCTTCGACCGTGCAGGTCATTGAGTAGTCTCCATCGGCAATGCCTGACTTTTCAATCGCTCTGATATGACGTTTTGTCGATTGGTAGTAAACCCCAAACAGTTGGGCAATCTCGTAAATGCTCATTCTTACCTCGTTCGGCACGATGACCGCTCCGTTATCACTAATTGATATTATTTTTCTTTCCATAGCAACTATTTTGTTTGTGAGGCTGAGAACAGACCATTAACCTTCTCCATATCACGCATAATGCTTTTATCCAGTACTTTGGCGTAGTGGCGAGTCATCTTTGTGTCCGAGTGCCCGAGCATTTTTGCCACGTTCTCAATCGACACATTATTAGCCAGAGCGACGCTAGTTGCAAAAGAATATCTCGCGGTATGCGTCGAGAGCTGCTTGGAAATCCCGCACAAATCGCCAATTTCACGCAGGTAGGCGTTCATTTTCTGGTTGGATAGCACAGGCAGGAGCAGTCCACTTTTCACGCAGGTGGGGTGGTCGGCATAGCGTTCCAAAATCTGCCGTGGAATGTCGAGTAGCGGAATATTGCACATATTATTGGTCTTCTGCCTGACGTTTTCTGATCCACAGTGCACCGTTATTGTCGGTTGCTATATGCTCCTGCTTCAACCCCTTAACGTCAGAAAAACGCCAATCCGCTGAAGATACAGAAAACACAAAAGCATCACGCACAACCGCCAATCTCTCGATGCTGAATTTCTTGTCGATCATCGTCTGAATCTCGTGATCTTCAATGAAATCACGCTCCACCTCGTCTAACGTAAATTTGATGTTGGCGAAAGGATCTTTGGTTATCAAATCGTTAGCAAGAGCGATGCGGATAATCTTCTTGAAATTTTTGAGATATTTCGTAGCTGTGTTGTGGCAACAGTTCCGCTCGGTCTTGAGGTAAAATTCATAATCCTTGATGAATTTGTGGTTAACCTCATCGATTGGAATATCCTGCTTTTGGAAGTTTAAAGCGATAAACGACTGGGTATGTTTGAGCGAAGTTTCGTACCGCTCGACCGTGGCAGACGACATATCCTTGCCCGAAAGTTTGTGGCACCGCTCGTTGTGTTCACGAAAAACGTCGAGCAACATGATTTGGGGCTTAGTGTTTTTGCCGAGATAGGTGTCGATGATTTTCGAGACGCTAATCTCAACCCTATCAATCTCCATCTCTATAAATCTGCATTATCCGAAATCGAATTGTGTCCAGACGGCTGTTCAACTCGTCGTCTTTGCGAGTGTCACCGATTGACTTCCCCGCAACACTGCTCCATTTCTTGGGGTCAACCTTGAGGTTGACCGAGGTGTCGGCACGGAATCCGTTGACCGTAACACGCAATAAAATAGGCACTTCGCCATTTTTTGCGACCCGTGTTTTCTTTACGAAAAACAGGATTTTGAAGGTAACTCTTTTCATACTTTTTACATTTTAGTTTTGACTGTAAAGGTATGAAATGAGGCTGTAAATCGAGCTACGCAAAGACATGCAAAACACTGAATAACAATCTGTTTACTCTAAATCGGTGACACTTTTGCTCTAAACGAATGTGTCACCGAATTTGTCCGTGAAAACTGCCCTAAAGTGCTCTTTTTTGCCTTGTCACCGAAAACAAAAAACCCTGTAAACGTTTAATTTACAGGGTTTTGCTTGACTTTTCTTTGTCGGTTGGCGGAGAGAGAGGCTTATGAACCTAACACTCCAATTTCCTATTTATCAGCCTTTTATCCGTAATAATAAGTTTCAGGTTACGGTTAGGTTACGATTTATTTTGTTCTATTTGTCCAGACTTGTCTATGCCTTGTCTGCATACATCTTAGGTTCAAAAGTACTACTTATTTTTGGAATAACAAATATATTGATAACTAATATCTTATCATTGGTGCAAGGTGCAAGTCTATCTATAGATAGACACTTGCACCTTGCACCTAAAAATAATTAGTAATCCTTGCTCATCAAAAAATCACGAATATAGAGATGCTTCACCCCCTCATAGCTGTTTCCAAAGAACTGGTCGCCCGTCACAACCAGCTTTGGATAGTTATCCTGTATTTTCAAAAGATTACCAAACTCACGCTGGATAGTCGATTGCTCATCTAATCGCAGAGCAACCTGCACGTAGAGTTTCTCACCATCTCTTTCGCAGACAAAATCTATCTCTTGCCCCGCCAATGCCCCAACGGTCACTCGGTAGCCACTAAACAGGAGGTGGTTATAGACGATATTTTCGAGCACCTTACCCCTATCTTGAATCTTAAATCCTGCGATGGTATTGCGAATGCCCAAATTTTCGAAATAGTACTTATCCCCCACCTCAAAAACTCGCTTCCCGACAAGGTCGTATCTGTTGACTTTGTGGATTAGAAATGCACTGGTCAAATGGTCGGCGTAAGTCTGAATCTGGTTCGTAGCCAACTTCGTATTCTGAGATTTGAGATAATCGCTGATGCTTTTTGCCGAGAAAAGGCTGCCGATATTGTCCGCCAAAAACAGAATGAATTTCTCCAGAAAAACTGTGTTTCGTATCCCATATCGGGTAACTACATCACGAAAAACAATCGTAGAATAGATGCTTCTCAGATATTCAAATACGATACTATCCTTCAGATCCAAGTGAATCAGATAAGGTAATCCCCCAAATTTCGAGAACAGTTCAAGGCTCGTATCACTATCTTTGATGTTGTGGAACGCCAGAAATTCACCATACGAGAGGCTATATATCGTAAACTCCACATACCTGCCACTGAGATAGGTTGCCAGCTCTCCCGACAACATTTTTGCGTTGCTACCAGTGATGTAGATGTCGTTATTCTCGTCCAATAGCAGCGACCGCAGTGCCTTTTCGAACTCCGCAATATCTTGAATTTCATCAATAAAAATGTAGTTGCGTTCGCCTGCTTTGATCTTCGATTGCACATAATCGTTGAGCTCCGTAGCCCCTGCCATAAAATCAAATTCCATATCTTCTCTGTTGATATAGATGATATTGGCTGTGGGTTCATCAGCTTGTATTTGCCCAATGAGTTGAAACAGGATATAGCTTTTACCCACACGTCTTTGACCTGTGAGAACTTTGATAATGGGCTTACGCATAAAGGGAATAATTCGCTGGATATAGCTCTCCCGTGTTTTGATTGAAGCAGGTATTTTCATCTCGGCATATTTTAATCGTACTTAAAACTTTCTGCAAATATACGAAATGTTTTAAATATAAATAACGAGACGACCTGCTTTTTTCAGATTTTTTGAAGATAGCGTATTGGAATATACCGTGTAAATTGAAATTAATTAGATGACAATCAAGCAAATGGATAGTTTGTAAGATAATTTAATTAACTTTGTATATGTACACTACTAACGCTCGGCGTTTAAGCAATAACAGACTGTCTATCAAATAGCTGTTTCTGTCAGCTTCTCAAAGCAAGCGTGTAGATAATGCACCGTTACAGTGCATCGTGCAAATTAATAACCTAAAAAAATAAGACATGAAACGATTAATAAGATCGAGGTTTTTCTGTCTATTGACAGAAGCCTCAGCCATAGTCAACTCCGAAGAGCTGCAAGCCGCATATGATGACTTTGTAGAATCGACTGCAATCCAGAAAGCAGTCAAAATTGACTTACTGGTTTTACATCAGGAACTCGCCTATACCCGTATTGAATTACTTGCACTTACTCAAAATTCTGTTCGGGCGGAAAAAAAATGTGCCAACTCTTAATTCTGCATTTCTCGCAAAATCGATATTGTATATAGATGGTCATATCGATTTTGTAAAGCTTTTGATTCCAGTCGATAATGGTTCGTTCTGTATTGATTCAAAGATAATCGAGACTACATCCAATCTTATATGGACGGATAATATTACAGATATTGTCGAGCTAATCTATGCAATCCATCAAACGGGCTCAATCAACAAAGGGGATGTGACTATCAAAGAGATTGTAGCTGCATTTGAAAGTCTATTTGGGGTGAAAATTTTGAGCAGTTCGCATACCTTTGGCAAAATCACGGATCGTACAGGAGCTAAAACACAATATTTAAATAAGTTACTAAAGAATCTAAACTCTAAAATAGACGAGAAAGACCTATAAAAAATTATAAATATGAAAGAATTGATAGGCAAGTTGGTGGCAACTTGCCTATTTTCTATTTTTTGATGTTCCACCTTTGCACAAAGTAATTTAATACCAGTGCAAAATGGAAGTGATAACAATAGATTCCAAGGCGTTCAAAGAACTGATGGCAAAAATCAATGTGATTGCCAAGTTCGTTGTCGAGTTTCAAGCAGACAATAGCCAATCAATCGAAGATGACTGGGTTGATAGCTACGAAGTTGCAACATTCCTACACGTCAGTTTACGGACACTTCAACGTTTGAGGTCAAAGAAATTAATCCCCATTTACGGAGCTAAACAACCAAAAGTTCTACAAGATTTCAGACCTCAAGCGAGTAATGGAAGAGCGGAAAATACGTAGCTCGGCAGAATACATGGAAGATCTAATCAACAACCACAAACTCAATGCTCAGAAAAGACGAGATACTACACAAGACCGATAAGGGGCTTGATGTGTTCCGCCACTATGTGAGCGGTGAATGGCGGGTGGGGCGGAATTTCAAGAATCCACTCTACGAAGATAAAAATGCTTCGTGCAATATCTACTATGACCGTGGAGCGAACGTTTATCGGTTCAAGGATTTTGGTGATGATGCGTTCAGTGGAGACTGTTTTGCTTATGTGGGGCAGTTGAACGGATTGGATTGCCATAGCTCCAAAGATTTTGTGGAGGTTCTCAAAATCATTAACCGTGATATGTCGCTGGGGTTGGACGATGGCGAATATTCCGCACCAATGCAAACAGTGAGACAGCCCAAACAACCCAAACCTGCGATAATCCACCCCGAAAAGAGTAAACCGTATACCGTTACCCCTCAAAGTTTCACTACCAAAGAGCTCAACTTTTGGCAACAATATGGTATTACCCCTCGAAATACTGAAACTCTACAAAGTTTCATCGCTCCGCACATTTGAGAGTGAGAACAAAGAGGGCAAGGCGTTTAGTTTCAATTCCAACGAACAAGAACCTATGTTTGGCTATCAGGGCAAACAATATGTAAAAATCTACCGCCCATACTCGCAGGTGCGGTTTCTCTATGGTGGCAATGTCGAGAACTACTGCTTCGGACTGGAGCAACTCCCCGCAAAGGGCGACACACTGTTTATCACAGGTGGTGAGAAAGATGTGCTTTCGTTGGCTTCGAGAGGGTTCAACGCCATAAGTTTCAACTCAGAGACCGCCCATATTCCGCAAAACATAATCCGGAAGCTGTCCTATATGTACAAACACATCGTGCTGCTGTACGATATGGATAAGACTGGGCAGGAGTCATCGCTGAAACAACAGCAGGAGTTGTCCGAATTAGGCGTTAAGCGGCTTCTACTACCACTGCCCGGCACGAAGGAGGAGGCAAAGGATATATCCGACTTCTTTCGGTTGGGCAACACAGCAGAAGATCTCACAAGGCTCTTCCTCGACCTGCTGGAGCAACTATACAGCGACACGCTATCCATCTTAAAAATCGTGCGAAGTGAATCTAAATAATCCGCCGATGCAATCCAAAATGATTGTGTCAATTAACGATGTCCCTCTGGGAACTCAAGGCAACCTGCTTTGTATCACAGGTGGCGAGGGAACAGGCAAGAGTAACTATGCTGCTGCCCTTATTGCTGGGGCGATAAGTCAATCCAATGTTGATTCTTTGGGAGTGCAGGTGGCTCACAATACCAAAGAGCGTGCAATACTGCTCTACGACACCGAGCAATCTGAGGTGCAACTCTATAAAAATACCTCCAATATAATCCGTCGAGCCAAGCTGAAAGAGATGCCGACCTACCTCAAAGCATACAGCCTGACTGGTATGTCTCGCAAACAGCGGCTGCAATCCATTGTCGAGAGTATGGATAAGTTCTATTTTCAGTACAAGGGTATCCATTTGGTCATCATTGACGGCATTGCCGACCTGATACGTGGAGCAAACGATGAGCAGGAGAGCATCTCCCTTGTCGAAGAACTCTATCGACTGGCGGGCATCTACAACACCTGCATCGTCTGCGTGCTGCACTTTATCCCCAACGGCATGAAGCTTCGGGGGCATCTCGGATCGGAACTTCCAACGCAAAGCAGCTGCCATTCTCTCCATTGAGCAGGACAGCAATCCATCAATGTCGGTAGTCAAGGCACTGAAAGTACGAGACGGTAGTCCGCTGGACGTTCCGCTCATTCAATTCGGGTGGGACAAAGAGCTGGGTATGCACGCCTATTGTGGCGAAAAGCCCATTAGACGAAGTTTTGAGTAGTCGTATCACCCTCAATAGTGAAGCACTGTTGGACAATCAGAACCTAATCGAACTCCTCAAAGTCAGCCACCGCACCCTCCAACGTTACCGCACCGATGGCAAGATCCCTTACTGCCGCCACAAAGGCAAGGTCTACTACAAAGTCTGCGATGTGCGTGAATTTATTCAAGAGTATTTTGAGGGGAAGTGATGGATGTTATAGTTCCACAGGAACAACATCATAGGATTTAAACCTTTTCTGTTAATTGTCAGTTTTTGTTGTTTACTGACGAAATATAGTTATATTTGCAGCAAATTCATTTCAATGAGACACGCTGAATTACACATGGATAAGATTACTGAATTGTTGAAAGAGAAGGGTTTCTTGACAACGGAGGACTTTTACATGCTATATAGAGCAACGGAGGCTGACATAAAAAAAACTACTGCCAATTGGCGGATTTATCACTTAGTTGAAAAAGGAATTATTCAGAGAGTAGGTAGAGGGCGATATATATTAGGCAAGAGCAAACCTTTTGTGCCGCAAATATCAACGCAGGCATCTAAGCTGAGTAAGTTTATCAAAACTAATTTCCCGTATATTAACTATGGAATTTGGAGCATTCGAGAAGTCAATTTATTAAGCCAACACCTTATAAATAGAAATGACCTCTTCGTCGAAGTAGAAAGAGATGTAGTTGAATCGGTTTGCAGCAAACTGAAAGACCATTTCAAAAATGCAATCACAAATAAAAGAGTCTTGACCATTTTTCTGATTTCAAAGATCTGATTGTTGTCCGTCCATTAACTACTAGTGCTCCAATGCAGGTCGTTAATGGAGTACCTACTTCGACTATCGAGAAGCTATTAGTTGATCTCTATTCCGACAAAGAGTATGCGTTTCTTCAGGGCTACGAACTAATCCACGTATACACCAACGCTTTTGCTCAATTTACAATCAACATCGATAAATTACTTCGCTATGCTTCCAGAAAAGACAGAAGGGAAGAGATCGCCGAATTTGTTAAAACTATAAATCGTCAGTAAATCGTTATTACTGTCAATAAACAGATTATAAATGATACATCAAAGAGTGCATAACAAAAGAGTGGATTACCGAGGTTTCAAAGCAGAACAGGAACGCTGATACTATACTGGTTCAAAAAGTAGTGCGGGCACTCATTATCTTAGAAGGACTAAGTGAATCAAAACTGGAATTTATATTCAAAGGTGGAACTGCTCTGATGCTTTTACTAAATAGCAGCAAACGATTATCCATTGATATTGACATCATTATGCCAACTAACCAAGAAAATTTGATAGATACTTTGACGGGAATAGCTCTGCAAAAAGGATTTATCAGAGTAGAGGAGCAGAAACGTAAGGTGGCAAGCAATATAGCAAAAGCACACTACAAATTCTTCTTTGCTTGTTCGCTAAATAATGATAAAGAAGATTACGTTCTGCTTGACATACTCTTTGAAAAATCACACTATACAAATCTCGTCCGCACAGCCATAGCATCCACGTTCATTAAAGACGACGGGGAGGCCTCAAGTGTCACGACCCCAGACTTCAATAATATATTGGGCGATAAACTCACCGCTTTTGCACCTCGTACCACTGGGATACCCTATTTCAAAAAAGATAAGCCAATGGGAATGGAGATTATAAAGCAACTTTATGATATTGGAAACATTTTTGAGCGAATGGATGATATTGCCTCTGTAAAAAAAGTGTTTGCAAATTTCGCAAAAGTTGAACTCAAGTACCGCAATCAGACGGAGGATATAAATTTAGTTATCGATGATATTATCAATACGTCGTTAGCCATCTGCACAAGGGGTCAGGCAGGAGATGCAAATTTTGAAGTCCTTCAATTAGGGATTAAACAGGTGGGAGCATTTATTTTCTGTGAATCATATCAAATAGAGAAAGCCATAACCCACGCTTCACGGACGGCATACTTGGCAATGCTCATCAAAAGTGATGCGGTAGCAATAGAATTTTATAACACAGGTATTGATATGAAAGATTGGATCATTGAACAACCTTTTACGTCCAAACTGAACAAGCTCAAAAAGTCAGACCCCGAAGCATTTTTCTATTGGTATCGAACGTGT
>JAGWCC010001834.1:0-12229 GCA_022651775.1 Drusus annulatus
GGGAACTTTCATCAATTCTTTGCGCGATTTGAATGTCCGTTCGTTGCACGATAATCTACAATATTTTGTGCCAATGTAGGTCCTAAGCCCGATACATAAGTCAATAGGTGTTTACTTGCTGTATTCACATTCACACCCACTAGATTCACAGCACTCTCTACGGTATAATCCAGTGATTTTTTTCAACTTATTTTGATCCACATCGTGCTGATACTGCCCCTACCCCAATCGATTTGGGATCTATCTTCACCAATTCGGCAAGAGGATCCATCAATCGACGACCGATCGACACTGCACCACGAACCGTGACATCATAATTGGGAAATTCTTCACGAGCTATTTTGGATGCCGAATAAATTGATGCTCCATTCTCGCTGACTACAAATACCTGCACCTTTTTCTCATAACGCAAGTTGGTTATAAATCGCTCAGTTTCGCGGCTAGCCGTACCGTTACCAATGGCAATGGCATCTATATTGTAGGTGGTAACCATTTGTACGATTTTGGCTCCTGCTTTTCCCTGCTCGTTTTGAGGTGGATGCGGATAAATGGTTTCGTTATGTATTAAATTGCCTTCGGCATCTAAGCAAACAATCTTACAACCTGTGCGATATCCGGGATCGATACCCAATATTCGCTTTTGCCCCAATGGTGGAGCAAGTAACAATTGACGCAAATTTTCGATAAAGACACGTATGGTTTCTTCGTCAGCCTTTTCTTTCGACAGGGCTGCAAATTCTGTCTCGATAGATGGCTTCAACAAACGTTTGTAAGAATCTTTTACGGCATCTGGCACACAATCAGCTGCTTCGTTATCTGCTTTGATGAAACGCTTGTCTAAACGCTCCAGTGCTGCGTCTTCTGGGGGAGCAATTGCAACTCGCAATACACCTTCCGACTCTCCACGACGGATGGCCAACAAGCGATGCGACGATATTCTATTTAGTTTTTCTTCGGCATTGAAATAATCGCGATATTTATCGCCTTCTTCTTCCTTTCCTTTTATTACTTTGGAGGTAATGACAGCTTCGCGCTCAAAAAGATTACGAATCGTATTACGTGCATATTCATCTTCATTGATCCATTCGGCAATGATATCGCAGGCTCCGGCAATGGCTTCTTCAGCGTTTTTCACATCGCCTGATACAAAAGGAGAGGCTTTGGCATCCACATCCATATTTTGTTGTGCCATAATTAATTTAGCCAATGGCTCCAATCCTTTTTTGCGAGCTATCTCGGCATGGGTTTGCCGTTTGGGTTTGTATGGAAGATAAATATCTTCGAGCTCCGAAGAATTCCACGTTTCCTCTATTCGTTTTTTGAGTTCGGGTGTCAACTTTTCTTGTTCGTCTATCGATTTCAGAATGGTCTCTTTCCGTTTTTGCAATTCGGTGAGTTTCTCATATTGTTCTTTTATGTCGCCAATCTGAACCTCATCCAATCCTCCGGTTACTTCCTTCCGGTATCGGCTAACAAAAGGCATGGTAGCCCCCGAATCTAATAGACCAATCGTTTTCTCTATCTGCCCCTGCGATATATTGAGGGCGGTAGATATTAATTTGTGTAGTATCATTCTATATTGTATTTGAGAACAAAGATAAATGAAAGGAGCGAAAAAAGTTATGAATTATGAGTTATGAATTATCAATTGGCAAAAACAAACAGCCCCGATGGGGGTGGGCGGCTGGCTAGTGCAATGACTTTAGGAGGCAGGGAAAAGATGATATATCGAAAAAGACTTTAGCCAACATGATGTTGACTAAAGCCTCTTCGCTTACTAATCCGGCACAAGCTATGGTTTTTCCTTTTACACAATATTGCAGGCAGTGTCTACTTCAATTTGATATCACTTAATAGGTTCAATCCGAAATGAATAACCAACTGGTTTATTTGCGGGAATCATATATTGTTGTAATGGTAGCGGACCACAACTTGCATTGCCAACGCCTTGTTGTATACAATCGATACTTAGATACACTTCCGGCTTGCGAATCTCATCTAGCTTGAAATCATGAAAAGCATTCCATACATCAGCATCGCTGAAGTGTAAAGCGGTGAAGCTCATATTGTCTTTCGATGTAAATTTGAGCCCTTGCTTCTTATCATTGGTGATGGTAAACCATCGAACGCCCTCTCTGTTACCCATACTTTGGGCACGCACATAATGTTCAGCTTCCATACCTTTCACCGTGGTGTCGTATAATCCGATAAATGCCGCAGCTTTTCTATCAGAGTAATTTTCGTGAGGCCCATTGCCATACCATTTGATATTTTCATAACCTGTGGGCAACAACATTTGTAATCCCAGACGATGGATTATGTCTCCATTACTTGGTTTTACGAACGATGCATCTACATCAATAGTTCCATTGCCATAGATCGTATATTTCACCAAATGTGAGATAATCGGATTTCTATTTCCTTTTACTGTTCCTGTATTGTCACATATAATGGTAACAGATTTATTGTCATCACTTTTACGATACGTGAAGATTGGCTTAGCAAAAGACAGATCGTAGGAGGTTTGATCTATATATTTATCATTATTGATGTTTCTAAACCAATTGAGCTTAAGTCCATTATTGTTGTGAACCATTTCTTGCCCATCGTATTGTAATGATGTCATTAATCCTGTTGTTTCATCAAAAACAGTCTTAAAACCAGAGCCTTCAATACTTAATTTGTTGCCTTCACTATTGATTTTAATATCGGTCAAATTAGATTCGTTTACAGTTGATGACGCAGGACGATCGTTCAATGCAAATTGCTCCGAGGCAACTACATGTCCGGCTTTCGCCCATACTTTATCTTTCTTGAGCGAGCAATATACATTGAGGAAATATTCCTTATCGGAATCGAGATTTCGATTGAACGGAATAGTTAGAATTGCTTTCTCTTCACTCCACAAATCAGGTGTTGCAACAATCCCTTTTTCTACTGATTGTCCATCTGCAAATACTTCCCACCAAATATCAAATTCATTTAGATTGGAGAAGTCGTATCTATTTTGTATTTCTATCTTGCCACTAACCAAGGCATAAGGTTTGAATTGTATATATTGATATACTTTTTTGACTTCCAACAATTTGGCTGTAACTCTTCTGTCGGGAGTAGTAACCCCATTGCACGCAAAATCAAAATCATTGGGCTTATCGCCAAAATCACCTCCATAGAAATAATGATCGTCGGGTTCACCATATTTATTGATACCCTGATCCACCCAATCCCATATACATCCTCCAATCATGCGTTGCGACCCATTCTCTATATAGTCCCAGTATTCAGTCATATTGCCCATCGCATTCCCCATCGAATGGGCGTATTCGCAAAGGAAATATGGCTTATCCGTGTTTTGCTGGTCTTGTCTTATCATATCATCCACAGATGGATACATTCGCGAATCGATATCGGCAACATCATTTTTACCTTCGTAATGTATCGGACGTGAAGGATCTAACTCTCTTGTCCTTTTTGCCATAGCAGCAAAATTTTCACCATCGCCACCTTCATTACCTAGTGACCAGAATATGACACATGGATGATTGCGATCTCTATATATTACACGTTCTATACGATCTACAAATGCAGGAATCCAACTTGGCTTATCGCTTATCTTATGATTCCCGTGATTTTCCAAATCGGCCTCATCCATTATGTATAAGCCATAGTAATCTGCCAAAGCATACATTTTAGGATCGTTCGGATAATGACTGGTACGAACAGTATTGACATTGTGGCGTTTCATTAACAAAACGTCTTCAATATAGGTTTCTACAGGAACTGCCTTCCCATATTTAGGGTGAATATCGTGTCGGTTTACTCCTTTGAATAAAACAAGTTGATTGTTTACATATACTCTTTTATTCTTGATCTCAATTTTGCGGAAGCCGAATTTCGAAGACATGGCTTCCGTTACATTTCCTTGTTCATCTTTTAGTGAAACAATCGCTGTGTAAAGATTTGGGGTTTCGCACGACCAAAGCAAAGGATTGCTGATCGTTGCCTGCAAGGTCTGATTAATTTCTTTACCTCCGCCAATCTGGCTAATCTTCTGCGTTATGTTTTTCACCGTTTTACCATCAGGAGACAATAAGGTAATATCAATCGTTTGATTAGAAGATGTTTTATTCTCGTAGTTTTTTATAAATGATTCTACTTTGAATAGTGCAGATGTATAATCATCACCCGTAAATTGGGATTCAATTGCATAATCGCGCACATGGGTTTTAGGTGTTGCATACACATACACATCGCGATGAATACCGCTCAGGCGAAACATATCCTGATCTTCGATATAGCTTGCGTCTGTCCAGCGATATACTTCGGCTGCAATTATGTTTTCTCCCGGTTTGGCATATTTGGTAATATCAAATTCGGCATCATTGTTAGCTCCTTCGCTATAGCCTACTTTTTGACCGTTTATCCATACATAAATACCACTGTATACCCCATTGAAGTGAAGGAAAATTTCTTTCCCATCCCAATCGAATGGTATTGTAAATGTGCGTCGGTATGAACCTACCGGGTTAGGCTCTTTTTCATTCGTATAGCCTTTCTGTGGTTGAATCAACGGTGGATTGTTTTTAAACGGATAAGTAATATTGGTGTATATGGGTGTTCCATAACCGTGCATCTCCCAATTGGAAGGGACGGGAATCTCCTTCCATGACGAAACGTCAAAGTTTGTTTTGAAAAAGTTTACGGGTCTTTCCGAGGGCTGTTTCACCCAATTGAATTTCCAATTACCATTTAAAGACAGATAGTAGTCGGAAGTGGGAACTTGCCATGGTTTATCAAAATGCGAATCTGCTTTCAGGCTTTCGATATTCGGATACGTGATGTAAGTAGCATGCCCGGCTTCTTTATTCACTTGAAATATGGTTTCGTTTTCCCATTCGGTTTTTCCTCTTACAACTATATCGCTAGGCAGTTTTACTGATGTTTCGACCAGTCGCCAAAGTTGCGACGACCCGGGCAATTGATATCTTGTTGCCCCAATGGCATCTTCTCCATTGTTGGTAAAAGTCATACCACTTACCCGTTGCGTTATCTGATAGGCTCCTGTGCCTGTTATGGCTAATTTCCAATGTTGATTCTCATTCCCTTTGCTCTCTCCCCATTGTAGAATCGCATTGCCATTACCATTCTGAATACCGGCATCATCGAGACTTTTTTCTGAATATGGATTCGTTATCATGTAATAACCATTTGCCAATAGTTTTACTTTCCATAATTGTCCGTTGCTATTTTTGGTGTTTTCGGACAGATATACCTTCGCGTTATCATCGTTTACACCTTTAGTGTCGATGACAAGCCCTGATGGGCTTACCAGCTTATACAATACATCGGGGTTGATTCCCTGAGCCTTGACTGCTTGTACTGCAACCAAGAAAAAAAAGAGAAGGAAAAGTTTACAAGTGATTGTTCGCATATTCTTATTCTATTTGGGATAAAAGATAAAAAACAAATATAAAAAAAATTATGGAAATAAAAGCATTAGAGCGGGAATTCCTGATGCCGAATAGCTATCTATCACTGCATTTGCAGATAATGGTTTATTGTATTCTCCACTGCAAACATTGCGTGTTTTATCTCTATTTTCCCAACCACGGTTGATGTTGTTTTTCAAATATGGAATATATTGAGTCTGTCCACAATCGTATACCAACATAGCAATGTGCCTTTTGAGCAAAGATAGCGGTATAAACACCTTGCTCGATACCGTCCTCGAAGGGTAGGATATGTCCTTCGGAAGATATTTCATTGAAGGTGTAATCTGCGGCCAGAATTGCATTATCCAGATAGCGCTTCTCCTTTGTGGCTTTATACAATCGAACAGATGCGCCAATAAAGGTGCCCTGATTGTAAACGTGTGCTTTCCATGCAGGGGTACCATTGCCATGACGGTTATCGGCTACACGCCCTGTTTCTTTGTTCAGCAGATTTTCAACCCCCCATTCATAAATTTCTTTACCCTTGTTCAGATATTGATTTCGGGTTTGTTGTGTTGGTGTTATCTCGGTCGATTCTTTTCTTTTTTTAGGTACATTGTTGTATAGGGTGAGTGCAGCCACTACGGTAGGGAAATTAATGCAAGCCATTTTTCCATCATCCGATTTATTAGGTTTGGGGTTTTGTATGGGTTGCCATTGCCAAAACATGCCTCCTTTTTCTTTGTCATAAGATCCTGTATCTCCCACTCTATTAGAACCATACCACACTCGGCTAAAACTTGCTTCCGATAGTTTTAAATATTCTTCATTCCCAAATAATTCATACCCACGGGCTAGTGAGATCGTCCACCACATAATATCATCATAAATAAACCAGCCTGTATTTTCATTATTATCGTCAAAGTCAAACTGTGCATATTGAGCCTTATTGCCTGCAAATATCTGCTCACAAAGGATCTTAGTCGATTTAATTCGCTCTTTGTTTTTCTCTGCTTTAGCTAGTTGATAAGCATTCATTGCCATATCCCAATAGATAGGTTGGCACCAAATAGCAGCCGCGCCGTTATGGCGATCTTTAGCAAATAAGTAAGACGAATTTGTCTTATAAATATATTTATTTGCGTCAAGCAATGTATTATTAAACCCATCATAGGCTGCCCATACATCTTGCTTTGTGTGCTTAATGGAATCTTTGTTCCCTTTTTTCGGATTATCAGCTCTAGTCGATATCGTTGACATCAGTAATACACAAACAGCCGTTAAAATAAATCGTATCATATTCTCATTTATTAGTTAGTGAATCATTCTTTTTTAGTTTACAATTTAACAATATCTGTTGAAGATACTTTTTGTTTTCTATTCGTCAAATTCTATTGGTCTATTCTCTACCTTTTTCCCAAACTTTTTATTCGGTTCTTTGCCCATACTATATTTCAAAGTACCGCCTTTGATTATGTCAGAATATCTGATATACGTTTTGTCATATTCTTTACCATTCAAATATACCTTCTGAATGTAGATATTCTCTTTGCTATTGTTATCGGAAATAATGGTCAGAGTTTTGTCATTGGGCAATTGAATGCTCATTCGTTGGAATAAGGGGCTACCAAAGACAAAAATACCACTAGTCGGATTTACTTGATAGAATCCCATCGAAGACAGCATATACCATGCTGACATTTGCCCGCAGTCTTCGTTCCCGATAATACCATCCTACTCTTATCAGTATAGAATTCATCCATTATGTAGCGGACTTTTTTCGGCGGTTTTCCATTGCTCGCCAGCATAAGTATACAGATAGGTAGCATGGTGACTGGGCTCATTGCCATGCGCATACTGTCCGATACGTCCGGTCAAGTCTCCGCTAGAGGCTTTGTTACCCATACTGTCATCGTTGGTGAATAATCCATCCAGCCGATCGCAGAATGCCTTATCACTACCAAACAATTTAATGAGTCCGTAAGGGTCTTGTGGTACAAGAAAAGTATACTGCCATCCATTTCCTTCACAAAAATCACCTACACTATGAATCGATTGTGCAGGGCTATAAGGTGTTCGCCATGACCCATCATCCAATTTGGGGCGGATGAAACCAATCGACTTGTCAAAATAGTTCTGATAGTAATTGGCTCGTTTCGAAAATAATTCATAGTCGTCCATCCTACCTGTTTTTTTTGCAACTTGCGCTACACCCCAGTCGCCAATGGCATATTCCATAGCAATAGAAGTTGCTTCGTGAAGTTTGTCTACCGGAATGTATCCTTTATCGAGTATGTATGCTATACCGCTCTGCTTTTCATTGATAGCTGTTGCTTTCATCGCCTCAAGCAGACGCTCGCCATCGATACCCTTAAATCCTTTGAGATAAGCATCGGCAACAATAGGCAAAGAGTTATATCCGGGCATGGTATTGGTTTCGCCATTCATTAAATACCAGACAGGAAGTTTTCCCTGCTGATCATATATCGACAACATGGAATTAACTACCGGTAGCACATATTCGGGCTGAACAATAGTCATCAACGGATGCAAGGCGCGATACGTATCCCAGGTTGAAAATGTGCTATAGTTAGCCTTAGTAGAGTCTGTATATATCATTTCGTCACTTCCTCTGAATTCGCCATTTACATCACAAAACAATGTTGGGGCAACCAATGTGTGGTAGTAGGCGGTATAAAATACTTTTTTGCGTTGCTGATCATCATCTGCTATTAGCACCTTGTCTAACTCTTTGTTCCAGCGTTTACTGTTGCTATCCACTACCTGATCAAAGTTCCAATGAGGAAGCTCGGCTTTCATGTTCATGGCTGCGTTATTGCAACTTACCGGCGAAAGGCTCACTTTGAGTTGTACCTCTGTCACATTACCGAATGTTAATACTCCTTTTACAGATTTTGCTCTTAACTGTTTGAATGGTTTGGGAGCATCGTCTTGATAAGCTGTAAACTCTTCTATTTTCTGATTGCTTTTCAATACAAAATAGATTTTTCTATGTTTATTCCATCCGTTCACGTATTGATACCCTTCCACCGTATAGTCATCCACTTTGTGAATGTATCCTTCTTCGGCATTGATTCCGTTCCCTTCATGTAAATCAATTAAGATGGATGCCTTTTCGCCATCGGGATACGTGTATCGATGAAAACCGACACGGTCTGTGGTGGTCAATTCCGCCTTAATATTGTAACGATCGATCCATAAAGAATAATATTCGGGGCGCACAACCTCATTTTTATGCGAGTATTTGGATGCATAACCATTGCTGACATCTTTCTGCTCACCATGCTTTGTGCGAACTTTGGTCATTGGCATGACAAGAATATCACCCAAATCCGTACAGCCTGTACCGTTGAGGTGGGTATGTGCAAATCCGATCAAGATGCTGTCGGAGTAATGATAACCCGAACACCAATCCCAGCCTTTATGAATATTGCTTTACCCCAATTGTACCATGCCATGGGGAGTGCTGGTTCCGACAAATACATGGATGTGAAAATCTGAACCAATGTACGGATCAACATATTCTAACAATCCTTTGCTTTTTGAATAATCACGCTGTGCAATTGCTGTGGTAACCAAAGTCAAAAGGCAAATTACACTAACTATTTTTTTATATGATTTCATTTTATTGATAATTACGGACGGATGTCTATTTCATTTTGCAACTGGATATCTCTGGATGAGTATCCTACCATTACATTATATTTTCCGGCATCGGTAACAAATTTTTTCTGATTGACACTATAATACATAAATGCTTCGTTCGACGATTTTAGTACTACAGTTGTTGATTCACCAGGTTTTAAGAATACTTTTTTGAATTGTCTCAGTTCTTTTTCGGGGCGCTCTACAATGCCTCCCTGTTTGCCAATGTAAAGCTGAACGACTTGCGATCCGTCTCTTTTTCCGGTATTGGTCAATTTACAAGTTACCTCTACCGAACCATCTTTTTGAGGAATGTCTATTGATAGATCGGAGAGTTTAAAGCTTGTGTAAGAAAGGCCGTAACCAAAAGGATATTGTACATTCCGTTTCAATTTGTCATAGCCACGATAACCTACAAATATACCCTCCTCATAAGCGATGTGTTTGTCGCCATCCGAATCGTAATGGCTCAAATAGACCGGATTGTCTTCCCATTGTTTTTCAAATGTTACAGGTAGCTTACCTGAAGGATTTATAGAGCCAAATAAGGTACGTGCTATCACTTTTCCAGCATCTTGCCCTGCATACCATGCCCACAATAAACCGTCCATTTTAGGCTCCCAAGACTGCATATCGATGTTGCCACCCGAGTTTACAACACCAATTATTGGGGTCTTGGTTTGTATTACTGTATTTACCATTCGTTCTTCATCATATGGCAAACCGAAAGGGCGATCTCGATTTTCCCCCTCTATATAGTTGAAATAACCAAAGCTAGCCACTACCAAGTCGGCTTTATTCAGTTTTTCTATCAACGGATTTGTTTTGGCATGTTGTTGCTCCCATACCATATTCACTCTTGCATCACCTCCTGCCTGAAAATAATCTAAACGAATATCATATTGCTTTCCAGCTTCTAAAGGGCAAGAATATTTGGTTCTGCGATATTGTTCCGATCTCCATTCATTAATCACTTGCTTGCCATTAATGTATAATCGGTATCCGTCATCACCACTCACTTCGAATGAATACTCATCACTCACAGTTGGGGCTAGTACGCCACTCCATCGGATGGAAAAGTTTGTCTCGGGTTGTTTTTCAGCATTTCTACTGTACAGCCACGAATGACTTATTTTGGTGTCAAAATATTCTTTTTCAGGTGTTCCTACCAGGTCTTTATTCCTAAAAAATTCTGTACGGAATCCTCTCTGTTGCTTTGTACCATCGGTGAAGATTATATCGGGCATATATTCATAATAATCAATATATTCCACTTCTATGTTGTAAGCTTTTGCTTCTTCTTTCAATCCATCGAATACAGTTGTATAATGGAAAGGTTTGACCTCGCCACTACCACCTCCGAAGACATCCATAACAGCATTTTTTCCTACAACTGCAATTTTTTTATTTTTATTATTCTGTATCGGTAATACCTTATTTTCATTTTTGAGCAATACCAAGCCTTCTGCAGCAACATCATAGACTGTTTGGGCTGAGTTGGGATTATTCTTGGGCATATTAGGATTTTTTTGTTCTTGTTTGTCAAACCTATATGCAAATATAGCACGAAGAATATGACGTACTTTTTTGTCAACAACCTCTTCATTAATGTCTCCTGTGGCTATATAATATTTTATAGCCTCGGAGCTCATGTTGTTGGCGTATGGCATTTCGAGATCAAGTCCATTTTTTATGGCAGGCAAATTAAAATGAGTAGACCCCCAGTCTGATATTACAATTCCGTCAAATCCCCATTGTTTTCTTAAAACATCTTGTAATAACCAAGGATTTTCGGCAGTATATACTCCATTCAATTTGTTATAACTGGTCATCACCAAAGCTACGTTTGCTTCTTGAACAGCAGACTTGAAGGCCGGAAAATAGATCTCGTGTAAAGTGCGTTCGTCGACATCGTACGAAATATGATGGCGATCTATTTCTGTATTGTTGGCCGTAAAATGCTTAACGGTAGCCATTACCCCATGAGATTGTGCACCCTTGATATAATTGGTGGATATACGAGCGGCAAGGAAAGGGTCTTCTCCCATATATTCGAAATTGCGTCCACATAAGGATGCCCGACATATATTTACGCCCTACCCTAAAATCACATGTATCCTGTGTGCCCGACAGTCGTCGGCTAGTGACTCTCCATAGCGACGAGCTAAATCTTCATTCCAGCTAGCAGCCAATAGAATGGTTGCCGGATAGGCTGTAGAAGGAGCATTGTTTAGTCCTAAAGTAGCTAATCCTTGAGGACCATCGCTCATTCTTAGTTGCGGTATGCCAAAACGCTCTATCGCCTTCGTATACATGTTTTTTGTTCCTCCTATGATCGAAAGTTTCTCATCTAATGTCATTTGTGAGATTATTTTTTCAACTCGTTGATCATTTTCAGGAGTATATACAGCCTGAGCATATCCGGAATATGTGAGAATTGAGAAAGTGAAAATCATTCCGATGCGTAAATATTGTGTCAGACTTTTGTTTGTTCTTTTCATTTTGCGCTCCTTAAATTTTTTATAGCAATAAATATACGGTTTATTATAATTTCATCCTATCATTATGCGACCTCATATCACTAAAGGTTTGTTGATTAAAAAATGCAATAGTGAGAGAATGTAGAAAATACCCTCACTATTACATTACTTGATTTTTATTTATTCACCCCAATTAATATCGGGATAATCTGTTTTCCACACCTGTCTGTTATTAGTCCAAGTTGCGTCATATATCAAATCTTTGTTGACGTCTTCAGTTACCTTCTGTTTATACTTGTAACCTATCTTGATGGTTGTTTGCATAATCATTTTGCGCACATCCGTCTGATATTCGGTAAATTTAGTATCGATAGATGCACTCATATCATGTAAGTTTAAATCGGGATTCTTCGTGTTTGGAGTAATGGTGATATTATTGTTTGTTTTGTCCCATTTCAATATAATCACATAGTTTTCTTTGCCTTCTTCATCGCGTTCTACATTACCGGCATAGAAATAACACTCATCCTTGGATATGGCATAAATTTTCCGAGCTTTTGCTTCGGTTTCATGCGTTTCTCCTTCTTCTTTCAGTTTTCCACTACACGTATAGTTTCCCGAATAACTGTTTCTGAAACTTAAAGAATGAGC
>JAGWCC010001835.1:0-12020 GCA_022651775.1 Drusus annulatus
TTTTTCAAAATGAACTAACTTGCGCTGTTCTTCCCAAAATTCAATGGGTTGGGTCAGCGCGTTCTTTAGAAAAGTACTCACACTCATAACATCCTCCTTTAGGATTTGTAGGCATTTTTTTAGTAGTCAGTCTGTAGTTTTTATGCGCAAACAGTATAAAAAAAAAATGATTCCGACAAGTAGTGAAATGTATACGTTGAAATAAAAAAACTGCAACTCGCTTAAATCATTGCAGTTTTATTTATTTTTAATAAATTTGATTTATATCAATGTGCATTATTGTGAGTATAGTAAATGGCGCGCATGGTAGCGGTATATTTCAACAATCTCTAAGGGGTCATTGGTGCAAATGCAACCGCTGTACGGGATTTAATCATGACTTTTCTCCCTATTAATTGAGTGGTTTAGGGGCGTAGAATAATATTTTATAACTGTAATACAATATATGATATTATTTGATTACTCAATGTAGTTAAACGGATCTATATGGAAAATTTATCTAACCTCAAAAGCATCATGCATTCAAAAAGAGCCAATATCTATTATTTAGAAATGTGTCGGGTGATGCAAAAAGATGGTCGAATCTTATACCTCACTGAAAATAAAAATGAAAATCAATATTGGAATATCCCGATAGCCAACACAACAGTGATTATGTTAGGAACGGGTACATCAATCACCCAAGCTGCCATGAGGATGTTAGCGAGTGCGGGGGTTCTGGTAGGTTTTTGCGGCGGGGGAAGTACACCGCTTTTTATGGGGACAGAAATCGAATGGATGACACCACAAAGTGAATATCGCCCAACGGAATATATCCAAGGCTGGCTCAGTTTTTGGTTTGATGCAGACAAACGTTTAGCAGTGGCGAAAGCATTTCAGCGTACCCGCATTGACTATCTCACTAAAATTTGGACAAAAGATCGAGATTTACAACAAGAGGGTTTTTATATTGATGATGCGGATATCAGCAGCGCATTAGCGAATTATAAAACTAAAATCCCCACAAGCATGACAACGACGGAACTATTTTCAAGCGAAGCGAACTTTACAAAACAGTTGTATAAAATTGCCGCCAAACGCTGCGGTATGAGCGGTTTTGTACGCCAACATGAAGAGGAAGATATTGCGAATGGATTTTTAAATCACGGTAATTATTTGGCATATGGCCTCGCTGCAACCACATTATGGGTTTTGGGGATTCCGCATGGTTTTGCGGTGATGCATGGTAAACGCGTCGCGGTGCATTGGTGTTTGATGTTGCTGATTTAATTAAAGATACCTTGGTATTGCCGTTTGCATTTATTTGCGCCAAAGAAAAAGCCAGTGAGCAAGAATTTCGCCAGCAAATTCTACAAAAATTCACGGAACATAAGGCACTAGATTTTATGTTTGACCAAGTCAAACGACATGCATTGGGCGAATTAGGCACATTATCAGAGCAGGGAGACGCATTATGATGGTCACTTTTGTGAGTCAATGCGAGAAAAAAGCATTGCCCAGAACCCGCCGCGTTTTAGATGCGTTTGCCAATCGGATTGGTGAACGGACATGGCAAACAGTGATTACCGAAGAGGGTTTGATTACCGTAAAAACGCTATTACGTAAAACGGTGACGAAAAATACGGCAGTATCGTGCCACTGGATGCGCTCAAGAAGCCGCAGTGAATTGATTTGGGTGGTTGGCAATCGCCAAAAATTTAATGCAGAAGGGCTTGTGCCTGTGAATGTTACTAAAAAAATCATCAGCATAAAGAATGGGAAAATAACTGGGAATATTTGCCTGTGATTAAAGCATTGGTTGGGGTTTCTGCTTTGTTGCATGATTGGGGGAAAGCATCTGTATTATTTCAAAAAAAGCTCAAAGTCAAAACGATTAAAGGTGATCCATTGCGTCATGAATGGATCTCGTGCGTGTTGCTGCATGCGTTGGTTCAGTTATCGGGTGATTGTCATTGTGATGATGCGTGGCTAAATATTTTGATAAAGGGCGAGTTAGACGAGAAAAAAATAATCGCCATCGTGAAGAGCCAAACAGAATCATCCTCACCATTGAGTAATTTACCGCCTTTGGCGCAAATGGTTGCTTGGCTTATCGTCTCTCACCATCGCTTACCCATGTTGATCAATAAGCATGAACGTGACGTATTTCATAGTACAAAAGCTGAATCACTGGCAGAAATGTTGAAGCAAATTACATATGAGTGGGGCTATCAAAATAAATTTGATGAAGCTGAATATAAAAAGCGTGTTACTGAATGTTTTAGCTTTAAAAATGGATTATTGAGTCAATCAGAGCCTTGGTGCAGGGGTACTAAAAAGTGGGCGCAGCGTTTACAAGCAGTTCAACCAGCAATCGATATTTTAATGAAGAATGGCTCATGGCGTGTTGTATTGCATCATTCGCGCTTGAGTTTAATGCTGGGGGATCATTATTACTCTTCTTGTGATGCAGATCCTAAATGGCAAGACACAATGGCTTTATATGCCAATACGCAGACCATTGACGATAAAATGGTTTTAAAGCAAAAATTGGATGAGCACTTAGTTCGAGTCAGTGAAAATGCGCTAAGAATCAGTCAAAGTTTGGCGCGTTTTACCACAGATATGGATATTGCAAATGATGACGATATTAAAAATTTAAAACAAAAAAGCCCTAAAGCTTATGAATGGCAAGATATTGCAGCAGATAAAATAAGTAAATTTAAACGACAAAATGAGCCACTCATTACTCAAGGCTGTGGCTGGTTTATTGTCAATATGGCGAGTACGGGATGTGGCAAAACATTTGCAAATGCCAAAATTATGCGTGCTTTGTCGGATGATGGGGATAGTTTGCGTTATATTTTGGCTTTAGGCTTACGCACATTAACGCTACAAACTGGCGATGAGTATCGTACAAAAATTGGTTTAGGCTCAGATAAGTTGGCGGTTTTAATTGGTTCTGCCGCCGTGCAAGCATTACATGCCTCGGCATTACATACACAGGCATCAAATAAGAAGGAGGAAGATAAAGATCTCAGCGATGAGATGCTAGGTTCAGAGTCCATGGCGCAATTATTAGAAGAAGATTTAGATTTTGAAGAAGCGCCGAATGCTGATTTTTTGGATGCAATTATTCCTAAACACAATTTAAAACAAGCCAATAAAAATAAAGCATTTTTATACAAACCAGTGCTTGCCTGTACGATTGATCATCTCATAGCCGCGACCGAAACAACACGCGGCGGCAGATATATTTTGCCCAGCTTGCGTTTATTATCATCGGATTTAGTGATTGATGAGGTGGATGATTTTGGTGATAAAGATTTAATTGCAATCGGGCGATTAATTCATCTAGCGGGTATGTTAGGGCGTAAAGTGATGATCTCATCCGCCACCATTCCTTCTGCATTGGCGATAGGTTTTTTTAATGCATATCAAGAAGGTTGGCGCTTATACGCGGCATTTAAAAATATTTCTGTGAATATTACCAGCGCATGGGTTGATGAGTTTACAACGCATGTCCATTTGATTGATCAACCCATTGCACTTGAAAAGTGTGCGCAATATGGCACATATCACCAACAGTTTATTCTCAAGCGTGTGGCTAAACTAAAAAGTCAAGTGATTAAGCGGAAAGCGTATATTGTGGATTGTCAGGATATTTATCAGGGGGAAGATTCTGAGCATACAAGTATTGGTATTAAGCTAACGCGAGAACAACGTTATTTTGAAAAAATCAAAAATACTATTGTTGATTTGCATCAAGCACATCATACGGTTGATGTAAAAACAGGGAAAAAAATATCTTTTGGTGTTGTACGCGTGGCAAATATTCCCCCGTGCATTGCATTGAGCCAATATTTAATGTCATGTGATTGGCAGGATGATATTAGCCCTAAAGTTATGGCGTATCACAGTCGCCAAGTTTTGCTATTGCGTCATGTGCAAGAGAAACATTTAGATGCTGTTTTAAAGCGTCAAGAAAAAGAAGGTGAGATGCCAAAAGCCTTTAGTAACAAGATTATTCAAAAGCACCTTGAAAATACAGATGCTGAAAATATCATTTTATTTTAGTGGCAACACCTGTGGAAGAAGTCGGGCGCGATCATGATTTTGATTGGGCGGTGATTGAGCCTTCTTCATATCGTTCTATTATTCAGCTTGTTGGGCGTGTTCGTCGTCATCGAAAGGACGGGATTGAGCAGCCTAATGTTGCGATTATGCAATATAACTTAAAAGCCTTGCGTAAAAATGGTAACGCCGCTTATTGTCGCCCAGGATATGAAACTAGCGTGACGTATTCACTCAAAACGCATGATTTATCTCAATTAGTGGATATTGATGTTTTGCAACATTCGGTGGATGCAATTCCACGAATTCAGCCCGCAAAATTATTACAACCTCAGCACTGTTTAGCAGATTTAGAACACCAAGTATTGGGTGATTCGTTGATGGGATATACCAAAACAGGGTAGAAGTATTTACAAGCATGGTTAAGTGAATGTTGGTGGTTAACGGCTTTACCACAGCAATTTAATCGTTTTCGTGAAAGTAGCCCAGATGTCCAAATTTATTTGATTTGGCGAGAGGATCAATTAATTTTTTGTGAACGCGATGCACATAATAATTTTGTAAATCGTATGCAACTTTATAATATTAAACCAGAGAAAGTATCAAAGCTAATGCCGTCGCGTCTGTGGTTAGAGCGCGATTATGAATCTGAATTAAAAAAACTCATTAATAATGAAAACAAGAATTTAAATATGGAATATTCAGAAGCTGATTTAGCAAGAAAAATGGAGAATTTTTCTGCTCGATTCGGCGAGTTAACACTCCCTATTTATGATTCTGAAAATGACAACAATAAACAATATATTTATTCCGATCAATTTGGCTTGTATGAAATGAAGAAAACTACTATGGGAAATAAATAAATGAAAGAACTATTTAAAATGGGGTTCTTCGATTTAGTTGGTTTTTTATTAAGGCTGACAATCGGGCCCATACCTTCGCTATTTCTAATTGCGCTTATATTGCATTTTTTTGGCGTATTGATTGGAGATTTATTAAAGTGACTTATTAAATATTTTTTGCTGATTCTGCTCGCGCTTAAATGGCTGCTAGTTAGGAGTTTGTCGGCGGCACTTACAGAGGCTAGCGCTATAGAAGCTGCTACGACTAAGTCTGAGCATGTATGGGAATCAAAACCTAAACGGAGGTATTAATGAACACAGTCATATACAAATTTTTAACTGATCGCAAAAATGAATGGGTGAAGGGTAAGCTTAAATCCAGCATGAGCGAAGCAGAAGTATTTGAAATAACCCAAGAGGGGAATCAAAAATATTCTTTAAAAACATGGCTTCCAGACGCGGCAAAGCGCGCAAAACAATTATCGATGGTGACGCATCCGGGCAAATTCAGTCATCCGAGCGCCAGAACCTCTTCAATTATTGCTGAATCTACCGCTGCAAATGATGGTTATTTGCGCACGGGAAATGTGCAATATGACATGAATGTTTTTGGCAATGCTGCCGCCCTAGATGTGTATAAGTTTTTATCGCTCCCCATGGATGATGGGCAAACTGTTTTGGTGCATTTAGAAAAAAACACCTCAGAGATCCAAACTATTTTTCTACTTTCAGGGCTTGATTTTGATGCGCTAAAAAAGGGGTTTTTATCAGTTAAACAAACGGATATGACTTTGGTGACTGATGGATTGGTTAAACAAGTTTATTTTCCTGTGGCTGATAATTATCATTTACTCTCCATACTGACGCCATCAGGATTGCTGAGTAAATTTAAGCAACATATTGATGCGGTTCGATTTGGAGACGCGGTAAAAGAGGCAAGAGAATATCGTAGAAAGGGAGATTCCCATCCTGCTGGTTATGATGACTTTTATGATTTAACCCCAATAGGCTATGGCGGTACAAAGCCGCAAAATATTAGCGTATTAAATAGCCAAAGTGGCGGACGATTTTACTTGCTTCGCAGTACCCCACCTGAGTTAGTCGTGCGAAACATACGCTTACCAAGCACCAATTTTTTGGGAGGGACTATTCGAGAAAAAAAATTCGACGCAGAATTTCAAGTGCTGCTTAAATTAAGTAAACGCGTTAATAATTTTGAACTCAGGCAAAAAATAAATGATGTTTTAAGCTATATCATCGAACAAATTTTAGATAGCGCCTTGAGATTACGCATACATTATGACGTGGGTTGGTCAAATGCGGAAATCTATCAAAATTTACCATTATTTCAAAAAATATGGTTGGATGATCACTATCAAACACAGCGATTAGAAGAAACAGAATGGTTTGATGAGTTAACCGATTATATTGCCCGTTGGATGATTAAGGCGTATGAGAGAGCCTCAAAAAAGGCATCCATTAAATTAGGAGATGCTGAATTTAATGAGATTAAAAACATCATTAATGAATTTACGCATCGACAAGATAAGGAGTTTTTCTAATGAGAGATTTTATCTTAATCCCGCATCTTAAAATTCATAATGCAAATGCCATGAGCAGCCCATATACCATTGGTTTTCCTGCCATGACTGCTTGGATGGGTGCGGTTCATGCCTTACAAAGGCATTTAAATATAAATGGATTTCAAACAGCCAATTTTTTTAAAGTTGCGGTGAGTTGCCATAATTTAGATGTTCAAACACATAAAGGAAATGGTGATTTTGTTCATTCAATTATCGGAACGGCGAATCCACTTGGAAAAGAGGGTAAGCGACCTGCGTTTATTGAAGAGGCACGTTGTCATTTAGATGTCTCTATTTTGATCGAATACAGAGGTATTCATCCTAATGATTTAGAAGCCGTTAAAATTTGTATAAATGAACATGTTCAACGGATGAAATGGGCGAGTGGTGATTTATTATCAGCGAAAAAATGTGAGCCAATTTCATTGGATGAAGATGAGACAGGTGCAGTCAACAAATTATTATCAAAGTTAATGTTAGGGCATGTATTAATTTCACGTAGAGATTTAATGGAAGCCAGCATGAATGAGGGTAATGATGGGCGGATGCAGGGGCTGAGTGCAACACGGCTATTGAACTGAAGCGGGTGCATTATGATGCATTCCTATCACTTGCGTCATAACCTCAATCGGGCACTTCCAATTAAAGCGTTTGCGTGGCCTGATGTTCAGCAGATAGGCGATCTCATCCAACTGTAGCTGACTATAAACCGACAAGTCCGTGCCCTTGGGCAGAACTGGCGAATCAAGCCATTGATGTTCTCGTTGCTACCACGCTGCCAGGGACTATGTGGGTCGCAAAAATAGATAGCTACACCGGTATTTTGGGTAATCTCGGCGTGCTTGGCCATCTCTCGGCCTTGGTCGTAGGTCATGGTTTTGCGGACCCTCAGCGGTATCTGGTTGAGCGCTGCACTGAAGCCTTCCACCGCCGATGTCGCCGTTGCATCGCGCATTTTCACTAGCATCAAGTAGCCACTGGTGCGCTCGACCAAAGTGCCAACCGACGAGGCATTGGCCTTGCCTTTAATCAAATCAGCTTCCCAGTGCCCGGGCATCAAACGATCTTCGACCTCTGGCGGGCGCAGGTGAATGCTGACCATGCCAGGGATCTGATTGCGCCGATCGACAGCGCCCGTGCGAGGTTTGCGGGGTTTTTTACCTTGGCGCAGGCAGATGATCAGCTCTTTACGTAGCTGGCGTACTGGCAGGGCGTAGATCACGTTGTAAATAGTCGCGCGGCAGACGTAAGCGTCTTCAAAGTTCGATGTTTTCATACTATGCAGCTTGCCGGAAATCTGTTCGGGAGAAAAGCGCTGACGCAGCAAATCGACGACTAGAGTAAATAATTCGGTACGAGGTAGCAGTTTCTTTTTTGGGCGGCAGGCTAGACGCCGTCGGCGCATAGAACTCTGCGCTGTAGTGACAAGATAAACACCCTTTGAGTCGGCGTTACGCCGTAACTCACGGCTGATGGTTGAGGGGCTACGGCAAAGCTCGCGGGCAATAGCTCGCTGACTCATACCTTGTAATTTACCCACTTGAATCGTGGCGCGCTCTTCAATACTTAATTCATGATATGACATGGCAACACCTTACCTCGGAGGGATGGGTGTTGCACTCAGTTTTCGCGGCCAAGATGCCTTAACCGCCCTTTTAGATCACCTTAAAGTAATGCATCGTTCAGATGAAGATAATAATGGCGATGTTGTCTGGAATATGAGGCGTAAGGAAGTTGGTTGGATTGTGCCAATTGCGGTCGGATTTCAAGGCATTAGCCCTTTGGGGATTGCTAAAAATCAACGCGATTTAGATACACCGCACCGTTTTGTTGAAAGCGTGATTACCTTGGGCGAGTTTAAAATGCCGCATCGTATCCGTAGATTAAACGACATGTTATGGGAATATCATGTTGATCTTGAAAAAAATATGTACCTTTGTTTAAACCAACCAACTAGCAATAACATTTAATTAATCTAGGAGAAATAACATGGCTAAAATTGACGCGAGCGTATTGGCATTTGAAAAAAAATTGGTAAGTTCAGATGCCTTTTTATACGGAACAACATGGGAAACTCGTTTAACGAGTAAAGCTTTGCCTTTAGAATTAAATGAAAAATCTGTGCGGGGCACAATTTCAAATCGATTAAAAAAGGCAGTCCAAGACGATCCTCTGAAGTTAAATGCAGAAGTTGAAAAGGCAAATTTACAGAAAGTAGATGCGTGTGCATTAGGAGAAAGCCAAGATACGCTGAAACTACATTTCACCTTGAAAGTATTGGGCGGGGTTGAAAAGCCATCAGCAAGTAATGGTATAGAATTTAATCAGTCCTATCCTAAAGCGGCTAAAGCTTACATTGAGAAAGAAGGGTTTACAGAGTTATCAAAAAGATATGCGCTGAATATCGCAAATGCACGTTTTTTATGGCGGAATCGTGTGGGTGCAGATCAAATTGAAGTGATCGTTAAATCAAGTAGTGGTAAAAACTGGACGTTTAATGCAAAAGAATTTAGCTTGCGTGATTTTACAGCTAGTAATGCGGATATTGAGGCACTTTCGCTAGAAATTGCAGGAGCACTTAGTGGAAAAACAGATTATTTGCTATTTGAAATTGATGCATATGCAAAGGTAGGCAGTGCTCAGGAAGTATATCCAAGTGAGGAATTGGTCTTGGATAAAGGTAAAGGAGAGAAAAGCAAGATTTTGTATTCAGTGAATAAAGTTGCTGCAATGCATTCGCAAAAAGTGGGTAATGCATTACGCACGATTGATACATGGTATCCAGAATTTGCAGATGCTAATTTAGGACTGAGTGCAATAGAGATTTATGGTGCAGTGACTAGTTTAGGTAAAGCGTATCGAACCCCTAAAGATAAAGTTGATTTTTATAATTTATTTGATCGTTTCGCAATGGGTGAGACTTTGGCAAATAAAGAACAAGAACATTATGTGATGGCTGTATTGGTTCGCGGGGGTGTTTTTGGTCAAAGTGGCAAGGAGTAAAGATGAAATATTATCAAGAGCTTACTTTGATTGGTCAGCCAGAAATTTCTTTTAGTTTTATTTTAACTAAAGTCTATGGGCAAATTCATTTGGCGCTGGTAGAAATTCAGGATGAACATGATTTGGTCTCGATCGGTGTTTCATTCCCTGAATATGTATCTGATAAAAAAGAAGTTGAGCTTCTTAATAAATCAGATAACGATCATCGAAAAATTGGATTAGGCAATAAATTGCGTGTATTTGCTGAAACAGAAGACGCGTTAAAGCAGCTAGATTTATTAAAATGGTTCTCACATTTAACGGATTATGTTCATTCAACAGGTATACGAGAAGTCCCCGTTAAACTAATAACAGGATATGCCTGTTATCAACGAAAACACATTAAGGGCAGCCTTCAAAATCTCAGTAGGCGTTATGCCAAACGGAATAATATAAGTGTTGCCGAAGCTGAAAAACATTATAACGGATTGAAAAGTATGTGTGATTTGCCATTTTTAAATCTCAAAAGTTTAGGTAATGATCAGACTTTTCGTTTGTTTATATCGAAAGTTAAAAGTGAATCTTTAATTAATAAAGGTTTTGGGACATATGGTTTAAGTGCAGTATCAGCTGTGCCTGAATTTTGACCCAAGTTTTTAAGGCTCTTTAACAATTTAATTAAATCAATAGGTTATATTTGGTGTATTTTTATTGGGGTAAAATTGAAAAAAGCCTCTTGAGCGCTAGATATAACTGATTTTGTTGTGTTAAAATTACAGTCCACCGCCGCAAAGGCGGCTTAGAAACCTGAGGCACGGACAACGCGGTGTCTATTCTCTGTCCACCGCCGCAAAGGCGGCTTAGAAGATGAACACAGCATACAAAATTTCACCGTCGTAGTGCACCGCCGCAAAGGCGGCTTAGAAGTTTTAGGCAACCCAAGCTATAGCGTGTTTTTAGTCCACCGCCGGTTTTTGTTATCGTCATAATATAATTGACGTTCGCCATTGTTCACCGCCGCAAAGGCGGCTTAGAAGCAGAAGTCGTAGGTACTATGCGTGACTATATGGTCCGCCGCCGCAAAGGCGGCTTAGAAGAGAACGGCAAAGGGCGGCACAAGTCAAGAAGCGTCCACCGCCGCAAAGGCGGCTTAGAAGGTTTTCAAAAACGTTTAGCAGTCCAACGCCTGGTGCACCGCCGCAAAGGCGGCTTAGAAGCAAACACCATACCGAACCTGGCGCTTGGTAATGTCCACCGCCGCAAAGGCGGCTTATAAACACCACGCAGAGGAAAAGAGCACGAAGTAAAGTCCACCGCCGAAAAGGCGGCTTACAAATAAAGACGTGCGTTAAGCAAGCATCAAAATATGTCCACCGCCGCAAAGGCGGCTTAGAAATAAAAATCAAAGACAAGCCCACATGCTGATTGGTCCACCGCCGCAAAGGCGGCTTAGAATGTTTGTTGTGCTATGTGCATTAACCCCATAAAGTCCACCGCCGCAAAGGCGGCTTAGAAATCGTTTGCGCAATTAATCGCATCATTAACCCGTCCACCGCCGCAAAGGCGGCTTAGAAAACTAGCAACGTCTACGCTTTAATTTCCAAAGTGTCCACCGCCGCAAAGGCGGCATAGAAGATTCAACGCAGAAGCCAATGAGGCTTTACGAATGTCCACCGCCGCAAAGGCGGCTTAGAACCAACTTTAAAAAAGTTTTATTGTGATGTTTGTTCACCGCCGCAAAGGCGGCTTAAATAATTAAAGCGCAAATGGTATCATCTGGGCTGCGTTCACCGCCGCAAAGGCGGCTTAGAAGTCCCTGATGTCAGCTGCAGGAATATCCGTTTTGTCCACCGCCGCAAAGGCGGCTTAGAAATGCGCTAATGCTTGGAATGGTTATTGACATAAGTTCACCGCCGCAAAGGCGGCTTAAAAAATGAATCCTTGCAATTTGTCGGATTAATAACGCGTTCACCGCCGCAAAGGCGGCTTAGAAACCGCACATTGTGAACACCTTCTTTTCAAGTTCACCGCCGCAAAGGCGGCTTAGAAAAAGAAAAATGCTAGTGCATCGCATGTACTCATTGGTTCACCGCCGCAAAGGCGGCTTAGAAAACATTAAAATGATACAACAATAAACGACAACCGTTCACCGCCGCAAAGGCGGCTTAGAAAACCGCCGCAAATGGCCCCAGTAAAAGTGTTCACCGCCGCAAAGGCGGCTTAGAAATTGCAAAAAATGTAATTGGCTTTCCATTGCCAGTGGTCACCGCCGCAAAGGCGGCTTAGAAACATTGTTTAACCCTGTATCGCGCATTTTTAAAGTCCACCGCCGCAAAGGCGGCTTAGAAAAAATTATATAAGTTTTCAGCAACCGCTTTCATGTCCACCGCCGCAAAGGCGGCTTAGAAAGCAAACTTTTTATGATTGTTCACCGCCGCAAAGGCGGCTTTAAAGAAATTAACTCGCCGCAAAGGCGACCATATGTTCACCGCCGCAAAGGCGGCAGCGCGATTATGGCGCACAAAGTAAGCTGTCGGTTCACCGCCGCAAAGGCGGCTTA
>JAGWCC010001836.1:0-12464 GCA_022651775.1 Drusus annulatus
ATGTTACATTTGAATTTTTCCGAAACAACTGGGCCTAACAGTTTTTTAGTTTGTTTTTTTTTTACGACTTTTTATAATTGAATAGTGTAAATTTATCAACTGTATTTTTGTTTTAGGAAACTTCTCATTTTTGAAAATTTAGTCGCCATATACCTATCACTACAGACACCCTTTACATTAAAATAACGCTTTTGAAAATGTCCCATTTGTGAAAGTATTACTTCTAAAACAAAATAATTATAGTGTAACAATTTGTGTAAAGCAATGAAGAAAGAATGTCATCTGTGTGAAGGATATTTTGTTTCAAGCCCAAATTACAAATAAGCGTTCGTTGCGTAACACATTCGGCGCATTATGATTTATGGGGAAATAAAAAAGGTCTCTTCGAGGGTGAAAGTCTGGCAAAGTTGACCATACGGCTGCATTAGTGTAAGTAAATAAGTCTATCTTCAGTTATAGAGTTGCAGTCATTGTGTGGAGACATAAGGTCTAATTTCAGTTAAATAAAAGTTTTATTTAAACAGTATTTTTGTTTATTCGTCAATTTTACGGGTGCCTGTAGAAATAGGCATATAAAGAATGCCCATTAACCTAGTATTAAAAAACACATATCGTCACCAGAAAGGCAAAAAGACTGAAGCGCCATTTTGGAAATCTTACATCAAACACTTTAAGGTTTTCATTTTCAGTCAAGTCTGCAGTACCTGATTGGATTAAAAAAAAAAAACAAGCCAACTCAGGAAACTCAATGCTATCACTGAGTTACCTGAAGCGATAAAAAGTTTAAAAAGTCCCAAACTTGTGTCGATCCTTTTTCAAAATGGTGAATATATTTTAGATGGCCAAGGTCCACAAAAGTCTTCAGAATCAAACGAAAGTCAGAGCATTCGATGCAGAAAAAAAAAACTGATCGAAAATGCATATTCCACGCATTTGTTTTTCCAGCGACAATATTGTGCTAAACGTCATCTTGTAGAATTTTAATAATAAAATCAATACTAAATATATATATAAATATCTGATATCTATACATTCCATACGAGTGGTTAGAAAAATGCCTCAGGTTTTCTGTGAATAAAACAATTCAACCGTAATCTATTAAATTCAATGAAAAAATATTAAAATGTCAGTAAAAGGTGCCCCTTGAAAACTAGCGAAAGAATTTTTGAAGGTTGTACCAAAAATTTCAGTATTTATTTTATATTGAATTTAAAATATTTCAGGTAAAGAATTGTATTTCTTAGACATTTACCTAACTACTTATATAGAATTTACAGATAAATCATTTGTAGTACATATTGCTTGTATTAAAATTCTACCAAGTGTGTATTTTTGGGTACTGTACCTCAAACGGGCCCGATTTGAAGTGTTTTACGCGCAAAACGATTTTGAATCAGATAATTTAACAATAGTGACAATCTATTCAAATTATTCCACAATGGCGTCACGGTCGGTTAAAAATGACGTCACGGGCGTTTTGTTCCATTTTTTTTTTAAGTCGTTATTATATGTCGTACTGTAGAAATCTTTTTTTGTTGCGTTCGATAAATACGTATTTATTGCATTTTTTTATTATTTTACTCCAAATTAGATTCGAACCCGAATTCTTCCATTTTAAACCTTGGGCACTGGGTCCTCTGAACGGACTCTTTTCATATTTGTCCAAATTGCATCTTATTCCCTATCCTAACCTGGTGAGTGGGCCTAAATAAATGATTTATATAAACACAGTCTACAAAATTTCACTTCAAGTACCATACTACAAACATTTATAAAAAAGCCCTACAGTAGCAAAATGCAGCTCGGTTACCGGGTAGAAAAAAACGTCTCTTCATTAATGGACCTTTAACCACAGTTGTCAGAGAAAGAGGAAGAAATATTCCCCGACACTCTTCGAAATTTCAACATTACGAAATATGAAATTATTTTTTCCAGTAAATATATACAGAACGAAGAAATGCATAAAAATATGAATTCTATATTAAGCGTATTTACAGATATATATGCATTTAAATAATTCGAGATTGTGTCAACTCAATTGACAGCACCGGAACCAAAAATTTATGATTTTTTTATTTGTGAATATTCGTATTAGAATATTATATATTTATGGAATATTCTAATCGGTTTGATGATGTGAAGAAAACACTGTCAAAATAAAATTTAAGAACGTTAAATAAGAAAAGCATTTTTGTAACAATTCTCGTAAATACATGGGCATCAGTAAACGGGAAATAAAATATTTTATCAATATGCCAAACCTTCGGAACAGAGTGGTAGGCAAAATTTCGGGGAAATTTTAATCCCTGCAAGCAATGAGCCGCAGCGCACCGGTTGCGAGCGCTTTGTTCGATACGATAGAATAGTATTAAAATTGCAACATTATTTTACCCACAAAAGTGTAAACAAATTGTACCTTTATTAATCTCTTTTTAAAAATCCAGCAATTTAGTATTCTGTTTTAAATCAGCTTTTGTCTACGCACGTGGGTATAATAGCAACTAACCGTATTTACACAAAGCGAATTTTCATTTTCTACTGGTTTAAAACTCTGAACTTGCATATTATGTTATTTGGTGCATAATTACATTATTGGCGTGTTTTAAATAAATAATAAAATAACATGTTAAAGTTCGTGCCAACTCAAATAGTTTATTGTACTTAAATAACTAACTAACTAACCATCCCGCCGTTTCCCCGCAGGGGTAGGCAGAGAGGACGGACCGCCATACAACTCTGTCTTGGCACACACTTCTCGCTTCATTTACATTCATACATCGTCTCATACATACTCTTCTGTTATTCTGACTCTTCACATGACCCGATTCAAGAATTTGATTTACTTGATCGTGTCATGCCTTTCTCGGGCGTCCTCGACTTCTTCTTTCTTCGTTAAAATGATTTTGAACGTAATTAAAACGTATTATTTATTTAAAATATTAACTTATTGATTATGTAGAAAACAATTGTTTGAAAAATCTTCAAATTCAATTCAAATTGACATACTGCGTAGATTTTGTGGGTGTAAAACAATTTATGAGTGTAAAAAACAGTTTGACCGTTCATTGACGTTTGGATTCCTGCAAAGATAATTGTGTTCGGTTGAAATAAACTAATTTACCTCGTTTAAGAAAAAGTAATTTTATTGTTTTAGAGATACAGAAATTGTAGTTGTGATGGTTATTGTTGGATTTCAAGTGATAATTTGTTACTTTCTTAACTTCATGGTTTTCATCCAGTTCCTACTTATCCAATCATTTTTAAATGTTCGATTTCTGTATTCAACACTACTGTGTTCAAAAAAATTGACAGTCAAAAACAGAAGAGTTTTGATGTGAAAAATGTGTTGTTCGTCAATTTTGTTGTTATTCCCAAAATAATTTACAAATAAATGTAGTTTTGTGAATTAAGAAAACTTAAATTAGTGTGGTATATTCGTGTTCGTCAATAATACAATTGCTTAAGAAGATTAAAAGAACTTATAACTTTAACTTTATCGGTGAGTGAATGGTTTCCAATTTTCTTTTCATTCCATAATCTTTCCACATACATAATTAGATACTTCCATCAACAAGTATAGTTTATCGTTTACAGTCCACTATTTTCCTGATTCATATGAAGCTGAAAACTCATTCGGTGTTTTGTCGCAGCTTCGTATCCAGTTATTGAAAAAAGTGCGGTGCTCGAAATACCATAAACATTTATGTTATAAAACAGATGAATGAGCGGATGATAACGGTTCTGATAACAAAAAATGAAAAAGTCTCCAAAATTAACTAGAAACATTTTTATCAATAACGCGCTGTAAACACGGTTTTCCTTTCCCGGCAATTGGTTTTTCCGCCTTCTTTTGCATTTTCCACTGTCACCCGCTTTACAGCTTTCCTCCTGGAAGCTCCACGCTTTCCTTGCAAAACATATTTCCCTGGCGTCGGCCGAGGAAACTAATAACATTAACAAACGAGCATAAATCAAATTTGCAGGAAACCTTATAAAAATTAAATTATCGCGCGTTAAATAACAACACACTTTGCACGGCGGAATAAAAAACCATTCCCGACCGGCTGTTGAAATAATGCGCGTTTCGGCTTATTGCTTGTTTACACATAATTCAATGTTTCCGCTCGCCGCCGTGTGCGCTCAACTTACTAACGTTTCTTGACAAATCAAAGTGCCAAGGCGAATTTCGGCATAACTCATTCGAAACATTGTGTTTATGAAGGGATTCGCGGAGAAATAATATTTGCTCTGAACGAGATGCTAGTATTTTTATGGCGATTTTTTAAAAATAATAATAATAATTGACTGATTTATATAGCGCCGTTTTCGTGACAGAAATAGCACCTCAAGGGCGCTTTACAGTATAATTACCATACTATTAAAAATAAGACTTAATATTAACTTATGCGTAATGAATTACAACCAAACTAGTGACTTAAACATTGGAGAAACAATGTGTGGAGAGAGAGCTAATTATTTTTACCCAATCGATACAAACTTGGAATAAATCACTTTCTCCGGGTTCTCACGACATACACCATGAGAGAGAAAGAGACAACAAATATAATACTCCCCTTCTACGTACTGTCACAATGAGCTTGGGCTCCTGGGTCACCGAGGGACTCCGCCCACATTTTTTATTATGCCACTAAACGGTTTTTTTAGGTCAGATGCCATATTTTTGTTGATATCAATACTGTGAAAAAGTGGTTATACGAAAAAAAACATTATGTCAATTTGCGATTTGAATGGATATATAAATACCCTAGCCTTGGTCTTAGCCACGCCCAGGTCCGCCGAGTCAGGTAAAAATCATCAAAAACTGACTACACTGCCTTGGATTGATACCACTCTATATACTCTAAGTTTACAACTAGCATATTGACATTAACAAATATATATGAAAGTTGTCGCCCGTGCTGTCGGACATAGAGAAGAAAAAAATGGAAAAAGTAATAATAAACAATATATATACTCTATGCATAGCACTCAGACTGAGTGATAAAAACTCTAGTTTTTTTTTTTTTACATGAATACCGCACAAGAGTCTCAACTGCTCCCAACCGTCTAGAGCCAGTGAGACTATGGCATCCCCAAATTGGGTATGTTGTGAGGCTGAAGGTAGTGGGTAGGGGAAGGAGATCGGGAAGAGGAAGGTTGGGAAGTACCTGGCTATTCAGATCTAGTCACCAAACACGGCTTAAGCCATTTCAAGCAACGTTTCGATTCTGAATGGTGGTCTTTCACCAGGGCGATACTTAGAGTATCTACCACTCTGGAACGTGCCGCAAATATACTTGTTATTATTTTATATGAATTAAATGTGTTATGACACATATTAATTAAATAAAAGTTATTGGCGCACGCCGGGTTTGAACCCGCGACCTTTGGAATCGTAGTCGAGCGTCTTACCACTCGACCATGGAGGCCGTCAGTCTTCTAGTGAAGCAAATTGACGTTATTGTGGGTATGATAATTTAAAAAGGTGAGTCTTTCGTTTTGCTCTGAACTCAGTTGAGCTGTCGATCTTTCGCAAATGTGAAGGGAGATTTATTTTTAGGGAAAGCTGTGGGGCCTGCTACGGGAAAAGCTCGGTCTCTGAAATTGGTGTTGGGATTGCGTTTAGGTACTCTGGGCCTACCCATGGCCGTTGAAGATGCTGATCGAAGAGTTACTAGTCTCGTATTAGTATCGCTTGGAATGCACAGTTCCGACAAGTAAGACGGCGCCATGTCATATTTCGCTTTCCTCCCCAAACCCAACTTCTTATTTTATCCCTTGATATAACACACATACTGACCAAAAAAATGATATTAAAAGGATTAAAGTATTGAAAAAAAAAGTAAGAAAGTACTGAAGCGTGATTTTGGGAAGTTTACACAAAAGCATTTTAAAGTTATTTTTGTTTTCATAAGTGCCCGATTAGATTTTGAAAAAAAAAATGTTTTCATTGAATTTTCTGAACCAACAAAAAGCTAAAAAGTTCCAACTGCTCTCAACCATCTGAAGCCAGTGAGACTATAGCATCCGCAATTGGGTTATGTTGTGAGGTAGAAAGTAGTGAGAGGATAAGAAGATGAGAAAGAGGAAGTTTGTAAAATACCTGGCTATTCAGATCTGGTCACCAAACACGGCTAAAATCATTTTGTTCATTTCTAAACGGTAGTCTTTTACCAGAGCAATACTTAGAGTATATACGACTCTGGAACGTGCAGCAATAATACTATGTATTATTTAATATAAACTAAGTCTTACTTACTTATATAATGCAACTCACTCTAAAATTAATACCAAAAAAAAACACTTCTTCACGTCTTACTACTCGACCACGAAGGATGTTGAAATATGAATTGATAAGAATGTGAATGGTGCAGATCAGTTTTTATTAATCCAAAATGTCAATTCCTTACGTCCTGAGTGCATCTTTGGAAAATTTTAGATGTTTTTATTACGATTTAACATAAACAATTCAAACTTGAGTAAACCGAGTTTTGTGTTGCTTTAATTTGTCTTAATCTCGTGCAGATAAAAATAAATTATTTCAAATGGGTTTAATGCGAACTGCTGTAAAATCGTTCGAAAGTATGTTATTGTTTTCGTTTTAAAATAACTTAACGATGTTTTTTTTTGTGTATCCATCTATTATTAACATGTGACGCTACCAGAGAAAACTATTGCAACTGTGAGGCTTCGTTGGGAATCGCACATAGAAATTTTAACGGAACGTGTTGAAAAATATATTTACTGTTTTAAAATACCAAGGAATGTTCTTGAAATGAAAGAGTTGCATAGTGTATACTTTGCCTTATGCAAAGCCATACAGGATATGGAATAGCTGGTTGGGGGGGAATTGCTGTTACCTTGCTAGGTCCTCTTATAAAAATACAAAACGTAATTTTACGAATAATATTTAGAAAGTCCTTCAGACATTCAACAACACCACTCTTTCAACTTTTAAGAATCATCAAAATCAGACAGATATATCTTAAAATGGTGTTAAAAATAACCCATTCTTCAAAATCTTTAATGTATATCACACATAATAAAAATACAAGGGCCAAGCAACAAGAAAGACTTTTAGTACCTAAATACAATACAGCTTTTACACAAAGACACCATATGTACATCGCGCCTCACACTTACAACAAACTCCCACCATCATAATATAAGCGAAAAAAGTTGGTGGTGCAATTATTAGGGACTTGGCTAGCGGAGGAATTGAACCCATGATCCTTATTTTTTATCAAAAAAATAATACTGCACAAGAGTTCCTAATACTCCCAACCGTCTGGAGCCAGTGAGACTATGGCATACTCAAGGTTATATGGCATAATTATGTTGTGAGACTGAAAGTAGTGAAGAGGGAAAGAGATAGGGAAGAAGAAGGTTTGCGAATTACCTGGCTATTCAGATCTGGTCACCATACACGGCAAACGCCATTTCAAACAACGGTTCGATCTGAATGGTGGTCTTTCACCAGGGCGATACTTAGGGTATCTACCACTCTTAAACGTGCCGCAAATATACCACATATTATATTTTATTTGATGTGTTTTGACACATAATAGTCAAATAATATTTTTTGCGCACGCCGGTTTTGAACCCGCGATCTCTCTAGGCGGAAACCCGACACATTTGTCAACTCGGCTACTAACCGGTTGATGATAATTAACGAAATAATACTTTACGAGAATTAGTACTGCTAAATATTATAGACACACTATTGTCATAAGAATTTGTTGGCATAAACAAATGAATGAATTATTTTTAAGGGTTTACTTTACGAGTTTTTTTATAGAAAAGGGTATGATGAAAAAAAAAACATTTTACACGTTTATCACAGTGTCCTTAACCTAGTAATTAAATTGCGTAGTAAAATTGTTGAATTAAGAATTTTATTTGACATACAAATGTACAATAAGAATAAAAGCGGTTAAGCTGTAAAGACCACTGTGTAATAAGGGTGAATAAAACCAGTTCGTCAAACAAATCCAGTTGGAAATGGTCAAGAAAAATCATGCTTGAAATGTAGATATTTATGGAAACCATTATTTTGGTTTTCCTCTGATCTTTCCAGGCTCTATTATGTCATCAGTCACATTTACGAAATACCCCAGATATAAAGATGTTTCCAGAATTTCTACAATATTTTGTGATATCTACGAATTTCGGATACCCCAAAAATCGGTGATCGTTATTTGGAACTGTAAACTTGCAGGGTTGCCATAATTTCATTTTTTAATTTTTTTATCGAAACATTTACAGAATGCTCATCACGATAAGATTTATAAAATAGTTATGGAATGTACTTCAGTGTTAACAATCCACTTTAAAATGTTTACAGCATAATTTATAGTTATTATTTATCACTAGGTAAAGAAGCTATTTGATAAATAAAATAAAACATGAAAAAACATATACTCGTACGTCGCCGGAAAGGCAAAAGTGCTGAAGCGCCATTTTGGGAAGTTTACACCAGAGCTCTTTAAAGTTTATTTTATTTTACAGTAAAATTCAAGTCTTCACCAACTGCTTGGATTTTGAAAAAAAAGTTTATTCGAGTAACTCAATGCTCTGACTGAGTCACTTGAAGCGGCGAAAAACTAAAAAAACCCAAACTTGTCTCGCTTGAGTCAAGCCTCCTCCCAAATGGTAAATATATTTTAGATGGCTGAAGGGTCACGAAAGTCTTCAGAATCAAACGAAGATTTTTTTTTGATGAAAACTGCATATTTAATTCATTTTCGACCAAAGTGTCGCTTAAGCTTTTTTGCCTTTCGAGCGGCGATATAAGAGAAAGAGTTTTTTAAACGACTGTTAAACATGATGCATTTTTTTACTGTTCATATGTTTGTACAAATGTCTATGTCGTCACTTTCTAAAGCATTGTACAATCAACACATTCGAGACAGTGGATTAAAGCAGCTGATATTGTTATTAAAAACCTCAAGATGACATTTTTTATGATTTATTCAATAATATCTAATGAGAACGACTAAAATCTGCCACTTTTCAAGATGAGGAGACGAAACCAGAATTTTTTTTGTTTGTTTTGCAGCCGAGATTTGACTCCTATTTAATTCCCGACTAATGTAATTTGTCCCAAAGAGCGGAGCAGTTCAAACAAACCTGTGACAAGCCGCACAGTGCATATAGTAAGATCCCGGTGCAGTTTAGCATTTAGACCGGTGACGAACTCCGCGCTTGCGGTTAACGAATTGCTGCGGTGGACGTGAGATCTCATATTATATGTCTACCTGAGCTTGCTCTTTTGCAATCACGGTGACACCATCGCCGTACAACTGTTCTTATTCTGTGACAGTGTCTATTTCGTTTAGTGAAAGTACATACATGAGATCTGACTTTTATTATTTTCACATAACTTATATTTGGTTTTATTATTAGTAAAGAAAGCTTTAAGACTCCTGTTCCAAAGGAGGGTTTTAATGTCAGCCTGGACGAGAGCTTAGTGCGATGTCTTCGATAAAGATTACTGAAATATTGTGAATAATATTACGAAAATTGCAGTTTTTTTTTCTTCTAGAAATTGTAGCTCGATGTGACTTTATTCAGCTGCCCAAGTCATTTGTTAACAAATTTGGAAATATCAATAGTTAAAATAAGAAAATTCACTTTTTATCCATAGTTTTCATTTGTTTAATAAAGAAACAAATAATCTGAAAAAGAGTGTTGAAACTCGGGTAAATTAGCAACTACTAGCGTTATAGGTGTACAACTTTGCTTTAGCGGTAAATTTGCGGGAAGTTTTAACTGACAACGCTCAACCCCATGTCGCAAAAGTGGTCAAGACATACTTCAAAACGTTGAAATAGAAAATCTTACCTGACCCGCCGTATTCTGCAGATGTGGTTTTTTTCTGACCATCACTTGTTTTGATCAATGGCCCACGACCTGGATGACCAACACATCCGGTCTTATGAAGAAGTAAAAAAAATGGATCGATTCGTAGATCGCTTCAAAAGATGACCAGTTTCTTCATCGCGGGATTTGTACGCTACCAGAAAGATAAAATATTTATATAAATAAATTAATATAAATAAATGGATACGAGTACGATAACTTCGCAGCTCTGTCAGGTATTCCACAAGGCTCAAATCTCAGTCCCATATTGTTCCTTATCTTGATAGACAACATCCAGGATTGCATACGTCACAGCTCGTGCTTATTGTTTGCGGACGATCTCAAACTTTTAAAGGAGATTGAATCGGATGAAGATTTTGACAAACTTCAAGCCGACCTAGATGCAATTTCGAACTGGTCGAGAAACAATAATTTAAATTTTAATATTAAAAAATGCGTCATTATGACATAAAGCCGATCTAAAATCCTTTTTTTTTTTCAAATATATTATGAATAGTGAAATTTTAACCCGCGTATTCGAGTCATATAGTGCAGCTTACTTCAAATTGTTATAAACTTCTTGGTTTTGTAATCAGAAGGTGCAAAGAGTTTATTAACACAAATGCGATGACAGTCCTCTTCAATGGAGTGATCAGAAGCAAGTTGGAGTACGCTAGCACTGTCTGGGCTCCACATCAAACCAAATACATAAATATGTTGGAACAGATTAAAAAAAAAATCCTTAGGTATGTGTACATGCGTTCGCACGGAAAAAATACTGTCGCAGCAGAAATAATGCAATGTTCAGAATACCCTATGGTCGGACAGATTTTTTGGCTCAGCATAGTATGGCAAGAGCTATAATTCTGTTAAATACATCATCTATATATATTGATATATTTTCAGATAATTTACAAAAGTTCAAAAAACTTATTAATTTAAAAATTTTATAATTTGAAATTGCTTACTTGTTGTTCCATTGTACTGTTATTGGGTTTATATCTGTTGTACAATAATAAAAAAATAAAATAAAATATTGGCCAGCGATGAACAATACTTCAAATTATAAATGTAATGTAAGAAAAAACGGCGGAATCAAAGTTATTTGCCGTAGTTACTTTGGCCTACTTCTCATAAACATAGTTAAATTATTTATACATCTCATAAACTATTACAAGAAAAGTACTTATTACAGAGTCTTTCCTGATCTAAGGCTAAGTACATTTTGTATGGCCTTGATTTCCCAGAAAGTTACCGCTGTTTTACAGCCTGCAGAATATCTGGCAACCTAAAGCTTGAATTCTTCAACTGCGCTGAATGGCGTCTCCAAGTTCGCTGTCTAATAACTTTCCCAAAACACGATAAAATTGCCTTTAGTCACAGGAAGTTATAAATATTTAAATTCGCCCAACAATAGTATAATGCGATCTGCTTATCAAGCCGTCTTCGCTCCTATCATCTTCTGTAGCACATAAAAAAGAGGGCAAATATATGCAAGAAAAAGTAATTAACTCGGTTGAAGTTCATTTTGTTTTTAATTGCCAAACACAGTCCCTGAGGAGATAAGGGGAGTTTAATTATAATCCCCTCTTTGTATTTTAAAAAAACAACAAATACAAAAAATATGTAAATATGAATCGATCTCATTTCACTGTTGTGGTCGCGTCTATTTTGTAACTGGAGGGGTCAGAGGACGAGATTTATTCCGAAATCGAGGGAGATTTAAAACCTTCCGTTGTTGTTGACGATAGTGATATTAAATTTCTCCGTGGAATAGTGAAAATAGTCTTGAATTCAGGCTCTAAGATTGCAGGCTTAAAGCCAGCAAAAATACAAACGAAGGTTTTACTTTTTTTTTTTTTAATTGGCAATTTAAAAAAAAAAAACATTTATTTGCGCTTCGTTTCAGAGTGAAAGAATATGCTATCATCTCCCGAAGACAACATTATGAATTGAAAAGTATCTTGAAATATCTGTGTTTGTTTATTGGATCTCTTCACGAGTAATGTGAAGAAAAGTTGTTTACGAAAATTTGACTTTTTAAAAATGTATTTTTCTCCTACAAATGGAAATATTATATCGCAACGATAACAAACTCATAATAAATTATTTATTTATTTCAGATAGAGGCGAAGGATACAACAAGTTACACATTTTGAATTAAATGTGTTAAGTACATGATTTTTATGTTTTGTGAACGTTTCCTTTTTTAAAAACATATTGTCGCTGGAAAGGCAAAATGGGTTAAGCGACCCCTTGCTCAAAAATGTGTCGAATTTTCAGTTTCGATTAGTTTTCTTTTCTGCATCGAATGCTTTGACTTTCGTTCGATTCTGAAGACTTTTGTGGCCCTTCAGCCATCTAAAATATATTTACCATTTGGGAGAAGGCTTGACTCAAGCCACACAAGCTTGGGACTTTTTAGGTTTTTGGCGCTTATAAAAGCATTGAGTTACCGTAGTAATCCAGCCATGTACAACAAATTGTAAAACTATAAAATTTTTTAAAATGGGGTTCAGACCCCCTTTCGCCTATGCAAAAACTAAAATTTTTGGGCTAGAAACAAAAATTAATTTTCCAAAATGGGAAAAATTATTTTTTTT
>JAGWCC010001837.1:0-11411 GCA_022651775.1 Drusus annulatus
TCCAAGTTGACAATAAACGAGCGATGCACACGCATAAACTGTTTATGAGATAATTTTTCGTCGAGCGATTGCATACTCATCAACGAACTGATGGGTTCGCTCACCGATTGGAGGTGAAATTTCACATAATCTTTTTGATTTTCGATATACAGAATGTCTTTCAATTCAATTCGTTCAACTCTGTACCCCGACTTTACAAATATACTTCCAGCTTGATTGTCTGTGTTTTCAATTAGCTTAAACCATTCGGATGCTTTGTTGGATGCTTGCAGAAACTCGGTATAATTAATTGGTTTGAGCAGATAATCCAAGGCATTCAACCGAAAACTTTCTACAGCATACTGATTGTATGCTGTGGTGAATATATAACGCAAGAGTGGGGGCAATGTTTTCGAAAAATCCAATCCGTTGATATGTGGCATATTGATGTCGAGATACAGTAAGTCGACATTTCCCGTATTAACGATCTCCATCGATTCCAAGGCATTGCTAAATGTGCCAACCAATTCGAGAAAAGGCGTTTTTTCGACATACGATTTAAACAGTTCAATCGCCAAAGGCTCATCGTCAATTATCACACATCTGAGTTTCATACTCCTTTTGTTTGAGTTTTATCAAAATCAATTCGGAGTAAGCTATAAAAGCTATCCTCCCGTTTTTCGGCAACAAATTCATGCCTGTTGGGATACAACAACGCCAAGCGTTTGGTCAGATTAACCAAGCCGATTCCCGAATTTTTACTTTCCATATCAGATATGCCATCCGCCAAACTGTTTTCGACTGTGCATAGTACACCTTCGCCTGCTTTTACAGCAATTGCAATATTGATAAAACAAGTATTGGTGGTGTTTATTCCGTGCTTAAAGGCATTCTCGATAAGTGTCATAAACATCAGCGAAGCTATTTGATCGGTACTTCCATTGGCATCTATGGCTATCGTTAGTTTTACGTTTTGCGGTATCCTCAACGTCATCAGATCAATGTAGTTTTTGGTAAACTCCAATTCTTTATCAATCGGAACAAATTGTTGATCATTGTCATACAATATATAACGCAACAAACCACTGAGGCGATGCACCGATTCTTGCGCTTTATGCTGATCGAATGCGATCAATGAATAAATATTATTCAAGGTATTGAACAAAAATGGGGGTTGAGCTGGCTGCGCAAATTTCGTAAATCAGCCTCCAGCTGCATACTTTTCATTTTTTCATAATTGATCGAATCCCGATTCCAGCGCATGGTCATTTTGATAGCGATGCTCATGCCTATGGTGAGCACAATCACTATATAATCCCAAAATTTAAACAAGCCCATCGGTGGTGGTTTGTGCGCATCATCCGACGGAGGTGGTCCATGTTGCATCATCAGGTCGAACAAAAACGATTGAAGAACAACAAGCATTATAGCCAAACCAATGTTGATTGCAAAATAAAGCACAAACCGTTTGTTGAAGAAGAACCTGTCGATCAGCAATAGATAGTTGATATAAAACAGAACGATCAATATGCCGGCACGTACAAAAAAACTGATATAGGGATTGTGATCCATATACGAATTGCGCGACATGATATAGAGCGGTATTACAAATAGAACACTCCAAAACAGGATATGCAAAAATGGCTTTATGTAATTTACTATTTTATTCATTTCATTTCCAATTTTCATTCGTATCTTAGTGCATCTATCGGATCGAGGCTGGCAGCTTTCTTTGCAGGATACCATCCAAAGAAAACCCCGGTGGCAGTACACACAACAAACGACAAAGCTATTGTATAAAATTGAATTTGGATAGGCCAAGCCAACATATTTTTCACAATATACGAACTACTTATGCCCAACACCACACCTATAATGCCTCCGGCAATACTCAACAGAATTGCTTCTATCAAAAATTGCATCAATATATCCATACCTTTAGCACCTATCGACATGCGCAGCCCAATCTCGCGCGTGCGCGCTCCGTTACGGAAACATACATAATATTCATAATGCCTATGCCCCCAACCAAGAGTGAAATGCCTGCTATGCAAGACAATAATAGTGTCATCATTTCGGTTGTGGAACTCATCATCGTAATCAACTCTTTTTGTGAGCGAACATTGAAATCGTCTTCGGCACTGGCTTCTATTTTATGTCGCTGGCGCAAAATACTTTCAATACTTTCGATCGCTTTTTCGGTAGCATCTTCCGTAACCGCCGATGCTGCAATGGATTGAATATAGGTTATTGCCAAAATACGTTTCTGAACGGTAGTGTAAGGTGCCAAGACCAAATCGTCTTGATCCATGCCCATCGTATTGTCGCCTTTGGATGTTAGTACACCTATCACTTTGAAAGGTATTTTGTTAAACCGAATTGTTTGCCCCACGGGATCTTCTCCGTTTGTGAAAAGATTTTTCACCACCGTTTGCCCTATCACACACACTTTGGCGGATGTTTTTATATCTGCTTCGGTAAACATATCGCCGGCTTCTATTGTATATTTACGAATATCCAAATAGGAGGGATTAACCCCATAGACGCTTGTTGGGGAATTGTTAGCCCCAAAAATAACTTGACCCGATGCCGATACTTCAGGCGTTGCCATCGATATGTATTCTGCCTGATCGGCTACTGCCTGATAATCTTCCAGTTTGAGGGTTTGCATACTCGATCCGCTTTGGCGCACACCACCAAACTGTCCGGTTCCGGGACGAATATTGATCATGTTTGCCCCCATACTCGATATTTGACTTTGGATGCTTGCCTTCGACCCCTGCCCAATTGCCAGCATCGTTATCACAGACGCTACCCCGATGATAATGCCAAGCATGGTTAAGAAACCTCTAAACTTGTTGCCACTCAAGGCTCGTAATGCTATTTTGAATAAGTTAATAATATTCATTCCGTTGAATTATGTGGTGCTACTCGGTTTAAGTAAATGAAATATTTAAGTAAATGATACGCTTTTCGACTACAACAGTCTATCGTTGTTATGCTCACCAAAGTAATAAAAAAGAGCGACCTTAGTCTTCTTTCGGCAAATTAGCTAAAAACTCTTTTGCCGATTGTATGTTGCTGTTGTGTGTATCCTCTTTTATACGTCCATCTCGCAGTACTATATTGCGACTGCTAAAATGTGCCAGCTCGGGATTATGCGTCACAAAAATAATGGTGCGCCCTTCGTCGCTATGCAATTTCTGCAAGAGCGTAAGTATCTCGAACGAAGTACGGGTATCCAAATTGCCGGTTGCCTCATCGGCTAAGATAATTACCGGCTCGTTTACCAATGCTCGTGCAATGGCAACGCGCGCTGTTGCTGACCGCCCGACATCTGATTCGATTTGTGATGCAAGCGATCGCCCAAGCCCACATCCTGCAACGATTTGATGGCTCTATTGCGTCTCGCTTCGCCCGAAATATTGGGGTTGTACATCAATGGCAGTTCCACATTTTCGATGGCAGTTGTTTTGGGCAGCAGGTTGTACGATTGAAATACAAAACCAATTTTGCGATTGCGCAAGGTGGCTCTGTCGTTCTTTCCCATTGTGCGCACAGGCGTACCATCCAAATAATATTCGCCCGAAGTGGGTGTATCCAAACAACCCAGCACATTCAACAAGGTCGATTTGCCCGATCCGCTTGTGCCCATGATGGTAACAAATTCACCTTCGTATATCGAAAAACTAACGCCGCGCAAGGCATGAACCGTTTCGTCCCCCACCACAAAATCGCGTTTTATATCTTCAATCCGTATTATTTCTTTCCCCATTTCAACTGATTTTATTATTTGTTTCCACCCGGGCGTTGTGGCATAAACGGACTCTTTTCGCCATTGTTTGCCGGTGCATTTTCTATTTCCGCTTTTTCGGATATGCCTGTTACAACCAGATCGCCTTGGTTCAATCCCGATTTTATTTCGATATGGATGCCATCACTTACCCCTAGTGTTACCTGTTTTGGCATCAACTTGTTGCCCGATTGCACCCAAACCACTTTTTTGTCTGCTCCTTCTATCGGGGCTTCTATTGTCAAACCTTTTATATCTTTCAATAGTTCTTTTTCGGGCTGAAAACGCAATGCACGGGCAGGAATTAGTAGAACATCGTTTTCTTCTAATGTGTAAATATTGGCACTGGCTGTCAGTCCAGGTTTCAATTTCAAATCGGGATTGGGTGCATCAATTACCACTTCGTATGTTACCACGTTCGATGTGGTGGTGGCTTCGAGTCTCACTTGCACTACTTTGCCTTCAAACTGGATGGTGGGATAGGCATCAACCGTAAACAACACTTTTTGTCCTTCTTTTACCTCACCTATATCGGCTTCGTCCACATTGGCTATAACACGCATCTTGGTCAGGTCGTTGGCTATGGTAAACAAGGTGGGTGTGCTAAACGATGCGGCTACCGTTTGCCCCTCTTCCACAGCACGTGAAATGACTACTCCGTCGATGGTGGAGGATATGGTTGCATAGCCCAAATTGGTTTGCGATTTGAGTACCGATGCTTGTTGCGATGTTACAGCCAGTTTGGCTGTGAGGTATGCCACTTCGGCTGTTTCCCAGTCCGATTTGCTGATGGCTTGTTTTTCCCACAAGGTTTTTTGACGATTGTAGTTTAATAGTTGATAGTCCAACTCCACTTGCTTTGTTTTCAAATTGGCTTGCGATGATTCCAATTCCGAACGCAGAAGCCGTGTGTCTAATTCGGCAAGGATATCGCCTGCCTTTACCACCGAGTTGAAATCGACATATATTTTAGATATAACACCCGACACCTGTGTACCCACTTCTACCAGTTTTATCGGTTCTATTTTACCCGTGGCAGTTACTTCTGTTTTTATCGTTCCTCTTTTTGCGGGAACGGTGTTGAGCGTCATGGACGATTCTTTGCTGCTGGGCATAAGCCAATAGATGAGTACCACTAAGAGCAAGACGATGAGTGCAATGATTGTATACTTTTTTATTTTTGTTGTCATGTTTTTTTACCTTAAAGAGTTATTTCTTGTCCTTGATAGAAGTTCAGTAATTTGAGGCTCAATATTGCGGTGTATTTAGCTTGCAAAAGCTCTTGCAAGGCATTTATATAATTTGTTTTTTCGGTTGTCAGCTCCACCGTATTACGCATGCCCAAGCTGTATTGCTCACTCACCAAATCGTAACTCAACTTAGAGGCAGCCAGTTTGTCTTTGGCTGCTACAAATTTACCTTGCCCTGCTGTGGCATCCTGGTAGAGACTTTCGATAGTTTGCAACAACGATTTTTGTGTATCCAACAAGTCGAGTTCTGCCATTTGCACAGCTAGCTTAGCTTTTTGCACATTCGATTTGTTTTGCTTGCCATCAAATATAGGTATGCTGAGGGTAAGACCTATACTCTGGTTGAAGTTACGCCCTATTTGTGTGGCAAACGATGGCGACTGATCGAATATATTGCCTGTGCCGATACTGCCCGATGCCGATAATGTGGGCAGATAGCCGGCTTTGGCTGACGATTTGCTTAGGTTTGCCGACTGTATATTTAATTGGCTGCTCCGTATCTGGGGCATACTGTTTAGTGCAGATAGATACACATCTCTTTTGGATGGAATGATTTGCATAACCAGCAAGTTGTCTACTTCGGGAAAATTGAGTTCGAAGCTCACATCAAAGTCCAATTCGAGCAACTGTTTTAATTGGAGCTTATACGTGTCGAACGAGTTTTGTGCCAATACCAAATTGTATTTATCCGAACTGTACTGAGCTTCTACTTGCGCATATTCGCTCCGAGTAATGCTGCCTGCATCCAAAAAATCTTTTGTTTGTTGCAATTGCAATAGGGATGCAGCAACAATATTTTCGTTGTTTTTTATTGCTTCACGTGTGTACAACAATTGCAGATAAGCCTGCGTAATGGCTATTTCGATATTGTTTTGTGTGTCTTGTGTATTTAGCTCTTCGGTTTCTTTTTTTAGTTTGGCTTGTTTTATGGCATTGGTATTTTGTTTACCATTATACAAAACCCAGTTTGCATTCAAACTATATTGCCCATTAAATACACCATTGTAGGTGTAGTTGCCCCCACCATTATCGGTTTGCGAATTTGTAAACCGTTGGGCAACGCTTCCGCTAAGTGTAGGGAAGAGGGCTGCTTTCGACTGCGATATGTCGACATCGTAACTCTCCACCGACAATTGCGATTTTTTTACCTGTATGCTTTGCGTACGTGCATAATCGATACATCCCCGCAACGTCCAATTATCTTGGGCTGATAGTTGCAATTGTAATAGGATAAGCAGAGCAACTAATGCCGATATTCAGAAATTTATTTTCATTTCTATTCTCATTTTGTTATAGCCCCTTTTTATTGAAATGGATCGCTCATATCAGCTTCCGTTCTGTTGTGTTGCGATTTTTGAGGGGCCTGTTCGTTCGGCATACCGATATTTTTCGGCTTGGGGCGTTTTCCAAATTTTATATCTTTTTTGTTTTCTATAAAAAACTGATATTGCTCGTCTGTCAATATCTTTCTGATTTTTGCATCATTTTCGTTTTCTATTTTTTGTATCGCTTGATTTATTTTTGCTATTTTCTCTTTTCCTTTTTCGGTCTTTTTGGGGTCTTTGTCTGTTTCAATCTTCTTTTCCATTTCCTGCTCCAAAATCAACCTCTTTTGTATTTGAGCTGAAACTTTTTCGTGCTCTTTTGTTAATATTTCGGATAGTTGCAGCCGTTGCTCCAGCGAAGCATTTGGTATTTGGGGAATATTATAAATGATGTCGTCATTGTTATCGGAAGCCCCTTTGGGCTGGTGTTCGCCCATTGGTGGTTTGCCGCCTTGGGGTTGTGCCAACACATTGGGATGGATACAAAAAATAGTAATGGTGATTAGTGCAAGTAACTGTTTCATAATTTGTTTATTCGTTTTATCTATACAAAAATAAGTACATGGGGAGTTGTCTACAAGGATAATCGACGGATAGGCTATTTCGATCGAAGTAACGTTTTTTTGAGATAAACGCTCTGCTTAATTGAGCAGAGCGTTTTCAGAAAAAACCTTAACAAACCTAATTGATGAACAAACCTTGAATTTGATAGCTATTTATGGGCGACCTCCGGGGCCACCGCTTGATGTGCCGATGGTTGTTACCATGGTAGTGGGTGTAAACGAGTCGGCTGCTGTTCCTTTAGTATAAGTACCACTCGAATATAGTCCGTGGAAACTTGTTCCGCCTGATGTGCTGCCACCTGTGTAGATGGTGTATTGTGTGTTAGCCGCCAGATTGGGACTACTGAATAATAAAGTCATTTTTTGCGAATAGGTTCTCGGAATTTTGAATGTGAGAATGGTTGCCCCATCGGCAGCTTCGATATGAAATAGTTGATCAGCTGTTCCGCTGCCGTTGTATATGAGCGAGCGTTGTGTGCATACGCTAGAGGTTGGCGAACTTGTTGCTCCACCTGTGCCTACAAGCAGTCCGCCTGTTATTTTGAATGTATTGTTGTCGCAGTCGAATCCCTCTTCGGGTGCATTCGATCCCGATGTAACAACAACTCCTCCCGTTATGGTGAGCGTTCCGTTGGAGTCTATTCCATCATTGGTTGCACTATTGCAATACACATTTCCGCCATTGATTGCAATATGATTTGTTGCATTTATGCAATCGTCATAAGCATCTATTTCTATTGTTCCACCATTGATAGTGAGTATATTTTTACTTTCCAAACCTTCTGCTTCGGTTTTAGACGTTTTAATTGTGATATGCCCATTGTTGACGGTGAGGTTGCCATCACTTTTTATCCCTTTGGCTGCCGTATCGTTACTCTGGTTATATACATAGCGGTCGCCTGTGGTCGTGATATTAATCGTTCCATTGTCAAACACCAATGCACCATCTACGCTGATGCCTTTGCCGCCACTACCCGAGCTGTTGATTGAGATAATGCAATCGCCCGAGGTGGTCATATTACCATCACATTTGATGCCCGACGCTGACGAAATATCGGCTTCTGCCGTGTCGTAATATGCGTTACCTTTGGTTTCGATACTTATATTTCCACCCGAAATACTCAGGTCGCCTTTGCTCTTAATTCCTTTACCAGCATCGCCTGTGGTGGCTATATTTATTGTTCCGTTGGCAATTGCGATATAGGGGTTTATTGTGGTGTCTGTTCCTTTATACGATGTTTTTATTCCATCGCCTACACTATTGACTGTAATTGCACCCCCATTGATAGTGATGTACCCTTCTTCACAATCGATGCCATCGCTAGTTGCCGTTATATTAAGTGTACCACCATCCATTCTGAAATAGTCGTTGGCATGAATACCATCTTTGGCTGCTGCCGAGATGGTTATCGTACCAATTTTAACCCGAATGTAATCGTCGCTGCAAATAGCATGTTTACTTTTCCCTTTGACCAATAACGAACCGTTGCCTTCGAAATTCAATTGTCCTTCGCTAAAAAATGTTGCTTTTGCGTCCTCTTCTGTTGTTGTAATGTAGGTACTACCATCTATAAGCCTGTTGGATGTGCCTCCAACGAGGAACACGGACACTTTTTTGCCCGATTGAATGTTGATTGCCGAACTATTCAGATTTATAATGCTGACACCATTGAGCGCTAAACCAAACTTGTAATCGCTGTAAATTTTGACAGAACCATCGGCTGTGTTGCCCGACAAAACGTAGTTGACTTCGGTATCTAAAATACTGGAAGTAATAATAATATGCCCTTTGTCTTGGGCAATGAGTACACCCTTGTCCTGAAACGGATTAGTTATTTCTACCACATCGTTGCTTATATATTTAATTGCAACTTGGTTTATCAAAACGGTGTCTTTGGTGTTGGTAGTAAAGTCCACACTATCGGGTGTGCCGTCTGTTCCATTGTTTATAGTTCCATTTTCGTCATCGGTATCATCATTGCTGCACGCAACAAATGAATGGGATAAGATAAATGCAAAGAAGAAATAACATACACTTTTTACTCCTATTCTCATGATTACTATAATTGTTAAATTAATGTTTGACCAAATGTAGATTGTAATTTAATTATATGTTCCCTGAATACGCCACCCATTTTGGCAATAAAAATACCATCATGAATTTCGAGATTCATCCGCCTCAGTTTATCGGCTGCTGATACTTCCGTATATTTTCCTGCGTATGTTATTGCCGAAGGAGAAATCCTAGTCGACAACGAATTATCGGATAGGGTTCGTATTTGTGATGGCAATAAGACTGGTTTTTCTTGGGCAGATGTGAATCGCCAAGGTTCAGTTAGGTCTGTAATCTCTTGCTTGAAAACGTACATACAACCGGTGATGCAGACATTGAAAACAACAATACCCGATGGCAATCCTAATGATAGCAATAGTGTTTCGAAACCGTTTTTCTTACCCTACTATTCATCCCTCAACTAAAGCTTAATCTAATTTAAAAAATCCGACAACGAATGAGGCATCTATCGTTGCTCCTTTTTATGCTGTTGCTGTTTGTGGATCTACACGATAAATGGAGGTTTCATTATTACTGGTTATAGGTATGTAAACATAGCCTGCATCTGCCAAGACAGCAAACCGCCGCCCACCGCTGCCATTGTGCACAGGTATTCCTTCCACATCTTTTACTGTTTTATTATTCAAGTCTATAATGCAACATTTAAGCCCTGCATCCGACCATTGCCCTGTCGGAGAGTCGGGGGTGCTAACTTCTGCAAAAAGCAAACCATTGCCTATATATTTGATGTGAGCAGGTTGTAATCCTCCCGAAATGGTTTCGAAATCGAAATAATAATCATCAAATTCTGTTTGTCCGTTTGGTATACGAAGAAAAGCCGCATTTTTTGTCTTTTGCGAGTATCCAAACCAACAGTTGGACATGGTATATATATCCCCATTTTCGGTTTCGAAAATACCATCGTGCGTATACCACGACCCTGCAGGCCCTGTCCGTTCATCTGTTATTATTTTGTCGAGAGTCATCTCAGGATACGAGAATACAGCCACGTATGTTTTATCTGTATATTTTGTTTCCCACGTATTGGGATTCATGTGGAAATAGGTCATAAACACTTTGTTGTCTCTCATACACAATCCAGTGATGCTAGGCCATTCGAAAGACGATAAAGGAAGAATGGACGTATTCTTTTTTTGTGTAATAGCAACGCTGTTTATATCAACCGAATAAAATGTAATTTGGTCCCCACTTTGGGGATTGTCTGCAATTTCAGCTCCCAGCATTGTGTTGGCATCTATTTGAGTAAAAACTTTTAAGCTTTTATCGAACACAAAATTTCCCTTTTGCTGCAAATAACCTCTATCATCTCTTGTTATCCCTCTCACGCTCGTTATCCCAAGTCCACCGACATCAAAAATAGTTTGATTGCCTTGTGTGTAATCGTGATAGCCATTCTGTTCGATACCTTGATTCACAGCATCTATCGTGCCTGTCATCAGGTTTTCGGCTGATACTACATAATAGGTTGTAACGCCTCCGGCTTCGATACCTAAACTTAGAACGTATAGGGGGCATTTGGGCTTTCCTTATCTTCGTATGTTCCATCCTCGCACGAGGATAATAAAACAATGGAAGGCTAGCAGCCAAATTAACGTATTGTATATTGTTTTCATTTTAGATGATTTTGTAGATTGAATAAGTTTTGAATAAAAAGAGTTGATTCTTATTTTAAGAAATAGCGGAATTTGATATTGAATGCTCTACCCGGTTTTTGGAGCATATAATTGTCGTAAACCTTTTCGTCGGTCAAGTTTGTACATTCGAGCGAAACACTGTACTTGCCATTTTGCATGGCATATCCCAATGCGATGTCGTGCGATACTTGTTGCGGAATTATATTCTTCGAACTTGGTCGTCCCAATCCCGGAAATGCCAGATAATATTCTTTCGTATAATTTACATAATAATCGATAGTCAGTTCCGATTGTTTAAGCCCTACGTTTTTGAAGTTTGCTCCCACATTTCCCGAACCAAAAAAGTAAGGAATATTGGGCAAGCGTTTTTTATACCTTATGTTTTTGTTGCTGGTAGTAACATAACTGTCCGATTTGTCGGCATACTTTTGATTGTCAATTATATGTTGATATGTTAAGTTTGCTCCGGCATGTAGCCTATTTTTCCAACGATATTTAACGCCTCCTTCTACGCCCTTTGTCAATACCTTGCCTAGATTTTTGTACATGCCTGTTCCTCCACTCGGCTGGAAAAATATAAAATCGTTCGAGTTGCGATAGATGAAATTCGATTCCAGAACGAAAGTATGTTGATTGAACTGCTGCTCAAACATTGCTCCTAGATTGAAGTTGTTGCTACTCTCGGGTTTCAAATCAGGGGTTGGCAAGATAATTCAATCCGTTACCAAACATTTCTACACATTCGGGCAGACGATATGTCAATTCGTAGGATGTCTTTATTTGAAATTGAGGG
>JAGWCC010001838.1:0-12943 GCA_022651775.1 Drusus annulatus
GGAATGTACATGATGTTAAGGTAATCGGCATAAATGATGTTTCCCGACAGATAAGCAAAGATGGCTAAGGTGATGCCAATAACTATTGACACGCCTGTGGCTAAACCGTCCATGCCATCGGTGAGGTTGGCACCGTTGGAAACTGCTGCGATAATAAAGATCACGGCCAGTACATAAATCAGCCAACCGCCCGCTTGTCGAGCACTTTCGGAGAAAGAATTCGGCATTAGACTTGCATAATCAAACTCGTTATTCTTGAAAAAAAGGAATGCTGGTTTGTGTACTCTTGATTTCTTTTGTCCAGATTTTACGTGACCGACCCTCTTCGTGCACAGTCACTACTTGTGCACCTTGGGTAATGGGCTTACTTTTTCGCGCACCACTACGCTGTCGTTCAAATATAAACAACTTCCTACGATCAAACCCAACCCGATTTGTCCTACTAATTTGAACTTGCCACTTAAACCATCTTTGTTCTTTCGGAATACTTTTTAATGTAGTCATCAGCAAAGCCAATGAGGCTCAACCAAAATGGTTGATGAACTTGTTATCCAACTTGCAAAACAAAGAGGTAAACAGAACAGAGAGAGCAGAATAATGATACCGCCCAGGAAAAAGCCTTTGCATCTGCCCCTCTAATCCTAAATCACGAATGGTTTCACCGATTTGCATTTTCTGTAGCAGAATAATGCGGGCTTGCCAACAAATATGGCAAATAACATACGCCCATGCCAGTGGAATGAAATGGAATTCCATAAAGCCCTATACGTGGGTAAACCCCATAGCTTATCGAGGTATGTAAATATGGTAGAGCATTGTTGTTTTTATTTATTTTCTTTGTTTTGTTTTGTTGTTACCAAAAAATTCTGTATGTTCTAAGGTATACTGTAAATTATCATTTGTTATTAATTAAATCCATGTTCCAAATTTATCAGAGCCTTCTGTATAACCCCATTTTACGAATTATGTATTGTTATATGTACACCATTTGTTGTTTATTTATTTTCTTGTTATACCTATGTGATCCTCTTATATGAACTCTTATATGAACTCTTATGCGAACTCTTCTGTATATTCTTATGTATACTCTTTAGGTACTTTCTTTGTTACCATCAATTAAAATCCATATTCCTAATTTACGTGAACCATCTCGCTTGATAACGCTTTCCTTTTTTAATTTTGCGATTTGTTTAGCTACACCACTTCCTGTAATTTTTAATAATTCTCCAGCTATCTCTTCAGTTGAAATGGATGCATTTGTAGCAATCAGTTCAATAATCTTCTGTGAAGTATCTTGTATTTCTTCGCGTGGTTCTTCTTGTATCCTTTTCGCCCAAACAGGAGGTCTTTGAACTACAACTACAAAGAAACCCTCTTTCTTGAAAACTGCTTTAGGCAATTTTGCTTCCTTCATCAAATCGTTGATTCTACGAATACCTGAACCGACTTGTTCTACAAGGTGCATACGAGAGAATAGTCCAAAGATCAAGGGGTTTCGAGAATGACTACGTGTCCCAAATTCCGCTTTTGGGAATAGCACTTACCAATCCTCCTGGATTGCTAATCTCTACCCTATTGTCAAAAACTTCCACATGGATAACCGCTCCTCTATCGTAATAGTCTCGATGTGACAGTGCATTGATGATGGCTTCTTTAAATACAGTTTCGGGAATCTCCCATACTTCTTTCCGAGGTCCTGATCCTTCAATGTCATACCGTACACTCATTTTTGTTCTCAGCCATTGCATGGCTTGCTGATACTGCTGATACAGATTGCCTCCAAAAGGTTGGTCATCTATAATATACGTTTTGGTGAGACCTTTAAATGCAAGACACCGAACAATAGCTTTGTCTAGCAATAACTCGGGTTGCTTGCCAAAGAACAATACCGCCCCATTTTTAAACATTCGATCTTCTGTATACAATCTTAAATTTTTGAAGATTTGCTCATCTGGCACTTTTTCGCTAATGTGCGCATCGGCTTTAAAGAGTGATAGGAAATCGGTATCGATCATCGTATCTGGAGAGAAAAACGGACAAGCTTCTTCGTCAAAATAGATTTTTCCCGATAGTTGAAAGAAATCACGCAATTCTTCTGCGGTGGTTAGTTTCTGCGTATTGGGCCCTATACGGACATAAATAGCTCCCGATAACACGTATGGCTTTTTGGGTCCTGAGGGTACTTCAATTACACCAATTGTTTTACTATCTACTTCAACCAACGAAAGCGAACAAAATAACCGAGGCGTAATGTCGTTGAGGCTACTTTGTATTGCCGATCTTTTTGCGTTATCAATGTTGACACCTTTGATTTCGTTGGCGTCATTCACGCCAATGAGCAAAACACCTCCAGCAGCATTTGCAAATGCACAAATTTCTTCAGTTAACTCTTTTACTTTTGATGGAACGGAAACTTTGAATTCAACATTATAGCCTTCACCGCTTGCCACCAATACTTGTATCTCTTCCGCTGTAATCATATCAAAATAATTGAATGGGATTTATTTTCAAAAACTCATCATAAGGGATTCCGCCAGTACCCACAAGCAGGACCTTATCAGGATGGAATTTATCAGCAAACACCGACATTCCTCTATTCTCGCCTCTCCGTCCACTTTTGACTTCTAAGCCAATAAGCACTCCGTTTTTCTCTATCACGAAATCAACTTCGTCATTTTGTTCTCTCCAGTAATACAGTTTATACCTTTCGCTGATGGCATTATTCATTAAATGTGCACCAACTGATGATTCAACTAAACGTCCCCATTCTTTAGAATCAAGTACCGCACTTTCAAATGCTGTTCTGTTTTGTGCGGTCAGTAAAGCATTGTTGTATACCTGAAATTTAGGTATCGATGCCTTTCTGCGCAAGCTAGCACCTGCATATTTCTCGATGCCACCTAATAAGCCACTGTCTGATAATAATTGCAGATAATGAGACAGTGTGGTGGTGTTACCTGCATCTTGTAATTCGCCTACAATTTTACTCATCGATACGATTTGACCCGAATAAAACGAGCCCAGTTCGAAGAGCCGTTTCAGCAAAGCGGGTTTGTCGACACGTGTTAACATCAGTATGTCTTTCGAAATACTTGTTTCGATTAATGAATCCAAAATGTAGTTACGCCATCTTTGTTCCGTATCGATAAGCGAAGCAGATCCAGGATAGCCTCCAAAATATACATATTGTTGGATCGTCCAAGCAAAGGCAGCATTCATTTCAGCAAACGACCAGTGACCAATTGGCAAAGTCTCGAAACGCCCAGCTAAAGATTCGGTCAATCCTTTTTGGATCAACAAACGCGATGATCCCAAGAGAATCACTTTAATGTTCACCTCATTTTTGGTATCCTTATCCCAATTGAGTTTCACGATCTCGCTCCAGTTACTGATCTTTTGTATTTCATCAATGATCAGTAATACTTCGCTTGCTCCCGACATTTTCAGTTTCAAGCGAGCCGACTCCCACACTTGCGAAAGCCAAACCGAGTTTGCACTTTCAATAGCATCAGCCGATTCGGATATGTAATTGCATTTTACCTCGGCGAGCAGTTGTGTGATGATTGTTGTTTTACCAACTTGCCGAGGTCCCACTAACACCTGAATAAACCGCCGAGGTTCTGCTATCCGTTCTTTTATGATCTTTACATAACTTCTTTGAAACATGAGCTTTACTTGTTACTGAATACTTTGAGCAAAGTTACTCAATACATTGAGTAAAATAAATTAGCGTATGTAAATCAACTTATATAGAGTCGATTACGTATCAATCCGGGACTACAGTTATTTTTTAGTTGACTACAGTTTGTAGTCAACTTCTTTTTCTTTGGTTACAAATTGTAACTAGTTCGCTTCAACTGGTTATCATATTTGTCCGTGTTTCGCTAAAGTTATCATCATACTTATAACTTTTGCCAAACCTACACCTACTTATAAGTATACTTATTGCATCAATCACATCGTTTGTTCATTATAATGAAACCACGCTTCTACCAATAATGTATTGGCAGGTTTCGATCCATCATAATAATTCACATCAAGTGTTTCTCCTGTCAGACGCAAAAACAATCGATCACCATCTCTGTCTAATACTTCGATTTTGTTCTTATTCGCTTCCTCGTGTTCACAATAATAAAATTTCGATACCCATTCATCTTGATCTGTGTAACCTTCGGGTATTTCGACTGATAAACCTTTCGTTATACTTTCTTTGTTCAAGTTTTGGGTGAGGTAATTTAATTCCCAATTCGGCGTTGCACCAAGACTACTTGTATCCTCGCCTAATTGAATACCCTTTTGCGCACTCACATAGATACACCAATTCACAATCGCACCATCATAAATGTAAATATTCCACGATGCTTCTTCAATGGGATATAATTCTTCGCCACTAAAGCGGCTTAATTTCAAAAATGCTTGTTCCTTGTTAATCATTGCGATTCTATTTAATGTTACTGGTTAGCGAAGCCTAATCACTAACCTCTAATCCCTAACCACTACTTCGTTAGTTCTTCTTTATCATCAAAATGATGCTTCACGCCTTTAATCTCTTGATAATTCTCGTGTCCTTTACCGGCTACCAACACAATATCTTTATCGCCAGCCAGCATTACTGCTGTTTTAATGGCTTCGTGTCTGTTAACAATGCACAGCGTATGTCCTAATTCAGCTGCATTTAAACCTGCTTTCATTTCGGCAACTATTGTTTCGGGGTCTTCGTTGCGAGGGTTATCCGAAGTTAAAATCAACGTATTGCTATACTTGGCCGCTATCTGCGCCATCACTGGTCGTTTGGTTTTATCGCGGTTTCCACCACAACCCACCACGGTAATCACCTTGGTTTGATCATTTGCCATTTCGTGAATACTGCTTAATACATTTTCTAAAGCATCGGGCGTGTGGGCATAATCAACAATGGCTGTAGCTCCTGATGCTAGTTTAATGGATTCGAACCGACCAGATACTGCTTTCGATTCACTCAAAATAGTAAGTACATCCAATTTGTCGGCACCCAGTTCGATGGCAGTAGCATAAACTGCGGTCAAATTGTAGGCATTGAACAGTCCCACAAATTGCGCCCAAACTTCGTGCTGATCTATTTTCAACAACATGCCATCAAACGAGGCTTCAAGTACTTTACACATATAATCAGCTGCCGACCGCACTGCATAAGTCTTTATCCGACCTGCGCAATTTTGCACCATTACCCTACCATTCTTATCGTCGCTGTTTACTAGGGCAAAAGCCGTAGCGGGTAATTGGTCAAAGAATCCTTTCTTGGCTTTGATGTATGCGTCAAAAGTTTTGTGATAGTCTAAATGATCGTGGGTGATGTTCGAAAATACACCGCCAGCAAACACCAATCCAGTAATCCGATGTTGAACTACAGCATGCGAACTGACTTCCATAAAACAATATTCGCAACCAATTGCCACCATTTCCGATAACACCTTATTGATAGCAATGGCATCGGGAGTGGTGTGATGGGTTTCCATAATTTCGCCATCTATCTGAATGTTGATGGTAGAAAGCAAGCCTACTTTATAGCCCAGTTTTCGGAACAATTGATACAACAAACTGGCTGTTGTGGTTTTGCCATTTGTCCCTGTAATACCCACCAAACGCAATTGACTGGAAGGGTGATTGTAAAAATTAGTCGCCATCCATGCCATACTCTCTTGCGAGGATACTACCTGAATATAAGTAACATCAGGATGTAGGGTAGCGGGTAAGTGCTGACACACAATTGCTGAAACACCTTTACTGCATACCTCGTCGATATATTGATGACCATCTACAAGTGTACCTTCCAATGCAAAGAAGACTTGATTGGGGCCGATGGTTCGCGAATCGAAACCTAAACTGTCAATGTTTTTATCGGTATTTCCCACAATCTTATTGTAGGATACCTTGTCGAGTATGTCAATCAATTTCATTGTTTTCTATTTTTTATGGCTTGTTCCAAGCTCGTTAATTCTTCTATATCTTCATTGTCTGCCAATTGGGCATTAATTTTCTTTCGTGCCACATCGAATTGATCAAATATTTGATGTACTTGCTTCTCCATCTTGTGATAAATTATTATGCTATTTGACATCGTTGATCTATTTTGAGTGAGTCCTATTTATTTATTTCTTTATATCACTACTTGTTCCGAAATTCAGTTGTCAAGTATTACTTGACAACTGAATTTACTCTAATACATTCTTTATCAGTATCTTTTGATGTATATACTCCTATTAAAAACCGAGGTGTTAAGAAATATCACAAATCTTTCCCGCTAATTTATGGTGGCTTTAGCTGTAATCCCCCCAGCCAATTAAAAGACCCTAAACACAATGACTTTCAATCATTTGGAATTCGGGCGACACTGTCGCCCGAATTGGATAATCAATCTTTTAGCGTTCTTTTAATCAGGTCCTCCAATTCTTTCTCATTAGGCATCTCCACTAAATATTTTGATACAAAAAGATCATCCATTCCTGCTGTGGCAAATTCAACATGCTCAGCGTCTTTACTTGTACACAACAAAATACCTATCGGAGGGTTATCACCACTTGCCATCTCATATTTACGGTAATATTCCAAATACATATTGAGTTGTCCTGCGTGTGTATAATGGAAACGTTCGGTTTTTAATTCCACCAAAACATTGCAATGTAGGGTGCGATGGTAGAATACTAAGTCCACAAAGTAATGTTCGTTATCAATCATTATCCGCTTTTGCCTGGCTTCAAAACAAAATCCTTTCCCTAGTTCTAACAAAAACTGCATCAAATTGTCAATCAATCTTGTCTCTAACTCTTTTTCAGCGAATATGTCTGCTGCTTTAAAACCTAAAAACTCGAAAATATACGGATCTTTAATCAAATCCTGAGCCGAATTTTCATGGCTGGTATCAATTGTGGCCAATAATCCCTCTTTATCTGTTGACAAAGCCATTCGTTGATAGAGCAAGGACCCTATTTGTCGGCGTAATTCTCGGATACTCCAACCACTCTTAATACACTCTATTTCATAGAACAATCGCTCTATTGGTTGATCTATTTGAGTAAGCTCCACTAAATGCGAATAAGAAAGCTTGTTAAACAGAGAAACATAATGATTTTCAGGTATTTGGAATTCGGGGGACAGTGTCCCCCGAATTGAACTCACTAGTAAATTATCTTGTTTTCCCAATTCGGGGGACACTGTCCCCCGAATTGGGAAAACATTGGCAATCAAATCATAAGCAATAGTATACGCACTGTAAAACTGTCGACACCTACGTAATTCACGAACATCAGAATTGGGTATTTTAAGTCGTTTCATTTCCTTCGAAATATTTGACAATACTTCTGCACCGTATACAGCTCGGTCGGCTCCATTTTGTTCAAACTCAACAATGTAATAACCAAAGATCCAATTTCGGAATGTCAATGCTTTATTGACTGCCCGAACACTGTTTTCGTGCAATTGGTGATTCACTGTTGATAACGAATTGATCAGTTCCTTGAATTCCATAACTTACTTATGAGTAATGATTTCTACTTCATCATTTGTTTTGCTCAAAAGTGCAACAGCCTGTTGCACTTTTAAAATGCATTATCAATGATTGCATCATCCGTTTCATTTGCTTGCGCCTCACTTGCTTGCATCTCCCTTACAATCATTTCCTTCAATTGCTTGGCAGGGAATTGCAAATTGTAATCGGCCACTGCAATTGGTTTATTGACGTCTCGCAAAGCCACTTCCACCTCTACATGATCTTTGTCGGCACATAAAATAATCCCGATTGAAGGGTTTTCGTCTGACATTCGCACTTGATCGTCCAAAAGACCTAGATAGTGATTCATCTTCCCTACATATTCTGGCTCAAATTCGCCCATTTTCAATTCGATAGCCACCAAGGCTTTTATTTTCCGATGGAATAACAATAAGTCAACATAATATTCTTTTTGGTTCAATTGTAGTCGATATTGGTTACCAATGAACGAAAAACCATCACCTAATTCCAACAAGAATAATTTTATTTTCTCAAGTATCCTGCTTTCTAGTTCACGTTCTTTTACTGCTGTGCGGATACCTAAAAACTCTAAATTGTAAGTAGATTTTAATATTTCTGATGCCTGCTCGTGTAAATCTTCCGGCAGGGCCTTTTCAAAATTATGCAATTTCGGTTGCAGCCTTGCATGATTGTAGGTATCTGCTTTAATGAAATTCAAAAGGACACTCCGTGTCAAGCCCATTTTCATGGCTGATTCAATATAAAATCGAGCCTCTTCTTTTGATTTAGCTTTTGCCATAATTAATATGTTGTGACTCCACGGCAAAAGTGAAACAGCCTGTTTCACTTTTATATCTTCTTGACAATAAGACTCATAAAGACGTTTCATATTCCACAAATTTCGAGGAGAGAAGCTTGTTACGTCAGGAAATTCAACTCTAAGATCTGCTGATAGTCGGTTCACCACATTACTTCCATGCCCCTCAGCCACGCCTCTTTCCGATAATTCTTTTCCGATATTCCAATACATTTGGATCATCGTATTATTCACTCGATGCGCAATTAAGAGCTGAGTCGAATGAATTTCGGTGATTACTTGTTTCAGAATCGCATTGTAATCGGTATGGTCAACTTTGTTTGTCATGTCCTTTTTATGTATTTCCGAATCCCTTATTGCAAATTTATTGCAAAACTGTAACAGCCTGTTTCAGTTTTGTATCTTATTGATCATAAAACCTATATAACACTCTAAGTTTTGTTGAGAACGGTTTATTGTAAGCTTATTGCAAAACTGAAGCAAGCTGCATCAGTTTTAAATCAGCATAAAGCGAAGCCATTAACAATTAACAATTTACAATTAACAATTCCTACTCACTAGCTAACTCTATTTTAATCGTCTGCCCCCATTTGTAATCATCACCAGTATGTGGTGTTTGTGCTACCACTCTACCACGCCCTGAATGTTGTACTTTAAAACCTCGACTTTCCAGTAAGTAGATGGCATCGCGTAAGCCCATATTGAGTGCCGATGGAATTTGTTTTGCATCTACCACACGGATATCAATTTGTTGTTTATTGTCGTCCACTGTCATACCGCACCAAGCAATTTGTTTATCCAATTTCGCAATGCCGTGTTTCATTTCCATATAATCGGCAATCAGTTGTGCATCTTTTCTGTCGGTTACTTTCATGCTTGCAAATGAAGGCGTAGTGGTTTGTATCGGATTGGTCCAATAGGGACTAATGGCGTACACTTTATTTGCAATTTCTTTAAACACTGGAGCTGCCCAAGTACCTCCAAAATAATCTTTCCCTGCTGAGATCTTACCTGTATACAACACCACTATACACGAATATTTCGGATTCCGCTCGGGGAAATATCCGCAAAAACTGGCTTGATGTCGTTTCATACCATCTTCGTGATACACCATTCTGCCTCGTTTATTGGGGAATGCAATTTGCGCAGTGCCCGTCTTTCCGGCTATCCCGAAGGGCGTGCCAGCTAAAGCTTGAGCTGTGCCACTGGTAATGACTCCCGATAATACCTTGCGTACTTGTTTCAAGGTTTTTTCTGAACAAATCGACCGCTCTAACACTTCGGGTTTCAGCTCAATCATTTCACCATCTTCATTCGCTAAGGCCTTTACCACACGTGGTTTTACCATTTTCCCTTGATTGGCAATCGCATTGTATAAGGTCAGGGTTTGGATAGGTGCCAGTTGCATTTCGTAACCAATAGACATTTGTTGCATACTTGACCTGTTCCAATTGTTTTTCCCCTTAGCGTGTTTGATAATGGGATGTGCCTCGCCCAACAAATCGATCCCAGTTTTTTGACCTAGATGCATTTTATGCAAACTAGCAGTAAACTGCTCTTCCTTGTTGTCAAACACCTTTCGGATCATTTTCGCGACCCCTACATTCGACGATTTCTCGAGTATTTGCTGTACCGTAAGTGTGCCATATCCATTACGACCCGCTTCGGTGAAGGTGAATTTACTTTTCGGGTCGGTCCATTTATTTACACTTCCACAATCAATTTTATCCTCAATTGTTATCCGACCAGTTTCTAAAGTTGCTATTAACGAGGCTATTTTAAATGTCGATCCAGGGTCGGTACCTTCACTAATGGCATAATTCATACTCTCTTTAAACGATCCGTTATTTTGTTTCTTCAAATTCACCATCGCCTTTATATCTCCAGTTGCCACCTCCATCACCACAGCTGTGCCATATACAAAAAGTCCACCACTACGATCAATGCTTCGGCGTAGTACCATTTCAGCGATATCCTGTATTTCAACATCTAGCGTACTCTGCAAATCCAAGCCATCGCGAGTAGTTCCGCTGGTTTCGTCACTCCAAATGGTATCGCCTTTGGCGGTTACTTGATACGTTTTCTGCGCCTTTGTCCCCAATAAATGTTCGTTATAATATGCCTCAATTCCCACACTGGTACCCCCTCGACCTACATAACCGATGGTGCGATAAGCCATATCGTCATACAAATATTCGCGTCGGTTGTTTTCCTGTGCCACAAAACCACTACGACTGGGTGCGCGTGATGCAAATAATGGCAGTGTCTTAACAAGCTCTAACTCAAAAATATCGATTTCTTTTTTCAATAAACGCTTGTTATACGATGCCATACGGAATCTTTCCAACAATTTTGGTTCGGCTTTTTTTGCCGACTTGTATTCTTTTAACAAGGCATCCTGATACTGTGCTGCCGATTTATCTTTGAAATGTTTAGCCAAGGATTTCGATAATGGGTTGACATATCTATGGAAAGTATCAGCCTTCAAACCGCCTGCTAAATAATCAATAGAGATGGTGTATGAGGGTACCGATACAGCCAGTGGTGTGCCATCGCTTGACAGAATAGCTCCTCTACGTGGATACACATTGCGTTTCCCAGTATTGGTGCGTGCTGCCATATCGCTGTAAGCTAAGCCAGTATCGTCTTCTGCAAAATATTTCAAATAAATAACTTGAGACCCAAAGTACAAACCCACCACCCCTAATAGGAGAAATATCAGGTTACTTATGGTGATAATATTTTGTTTATTATTATTCATCTCGATTTATTACGATTTGTGCATCACGATTTGCGTATTGCGATTTGCGTATCATAGAGTGTATTACTTGATACGCAGATCGTGATACGTAAATCGCGCTACGTGACACAATTTATTCCATTTTTATCAATTCCACACGTTTGGGTGGCGTTTGGGGTTCTTGTAATTCAATCCCTTGATCTTTCAATGCTTTCATTAATGACGATCGTTTCTTTAATTGAATCAAGAATGTAGATTTGGTTAGATATTTGGCTTTGCTTTTATCTAACTCGCGTCGTAAACGTACATTTTCTCGAGTAATACGCGATCCCACCTGAGTGTTCACAATAGATAGAAACGCCAAAAAGACCAAAAAAAACAGATAGTGTTTATGTCGTTCTAAAAATGCGATGGGTAATTCGCCCGATATATAAGCCCTGAAATTGCGTTTCATTTCTCATTCTTCCTTGTTAGCAACTCGTTCCGCTATTCTCAGTTTTGCACTTCTAGCGCGTGTGTTGATGGCCATTTCTTCAGCGCTTGGCAAAATGGCTTTGCGCGATATCATCTGATAGGGTGTGATCAATTTTCCGTAAAAATCTTTTTCCGACACGCCTTCTGTATTGCCTGTTTTCATCAGATTCTTTACCAAACGGTCCTCCAAGGAGTGATATGAAATCACTGCTAAACGTCCTTGTGGGAGCAAGGCCGTAGCACATTGCGACAGGAAATGATCCAAGGCTGTCATTTCTCCATTCACTTCAATACGCAGTGCCTGAAACAATTTTGCCAAATATTTGTTCTCGTCCATACGTGGAATTAAATGATGGATAGCATCAATCAGATCTTGAACACTTTGAATTTCTTGTGATTGCCGAGCTTGTTCGATACCCTGTGCCAGTTTGTGGGCATGATCAATTTCGCCATATAAGGTAAATATCTTTCGCAAACTTTCCATCGGATAGGTGTTGATCACATGGGCTCGCCGTTAAAGTGGCATCTCGATTCATCCGCATATCCAAATTGGCTTCGGTGAATCGAAACGAAAAGCCACGCTCTCCTTCGTCAAAGTGATGCGATGATACCCCTAAATCGGCCAATATGCCATCCACTCCATCAATGTTATGCAAACGCAAATAGTTGCGTAAGAATCGAAAGTTATTGCGAATAAAAATCAGGTTTTTATGTTCTGGGATATTGTTTTGCGCATCTGCATCACGGTCAAAAGCCAATAATTTACCCTTATCTAACCGATTCAATATGGCTTTTGAATGCCCTCCTCCACCAAAAGTAGCGTCCACATAAATTCCATTGTATCACGTGATGCGATTGACGTATCACGTAGTTCGGCATCTATATTCGATTTCTTTTTTAAAGACTTTGTCATGAGTGTTTTCTTTTCTTATGTAATAACGCAAAATCGGTGTTGCATTACATGATACGCAAATCGAGGTATCATCCTTCCAAGTGCGAAGCCATTAATAATTAACAATTACAATTCCTAACTCAGTATACTTTGCAACAAATCAGCATAATCAGCGTCAGGCATTTCTTGATTGTTATACACCTCGGTATCCCAAAGGTTAATTCCTTCACCCATTCCTACAAAAGTGACCTCTTTTGTGATCCCTACTTTCTCTAATAATATTTTAGAGATAGAGATGCGACCTGTTTTTTCATCAGGGCAAATTTCATCAATATTCCGATTGAATTGTTGCCAAACCCGATTGTGTACAGGGTCACTTAAATTAAACTTTGCCTTAGCTTGTTCCAATATTTCAATCCATTCCTGCACTGGATAAATATTCAAACAGGGCAAATGCACATCTTTCCGAACAATGAACTTAGGTGACGCATCAACACAAGCTGCTCGGTATTGAGCAGGAAAATCAGCGCGCTT
>JAGWCC010001839.1:0-12970 GCA_022651775.1 Drusus annulatus
TAGTTGTGTTGACATGGAAAATCTGAACAGAAAAAAATGTACAATTTTCATTAGGCCAGAACTTATCGTCCGCGAGTTTTTAGTGTTTATTTTGTAGATTTATTTTAAACATTTATTGCTTAAGTATATAAATTCCTATTTTTTAAATCCATATTTTTTTGGTGTAAGTAAGTAAATCTAATTTAACGCGTGTCGTGTTGTTTTTACCTCTGAAAATACTATCTGCTTCAATTAATATAAAATGCTTCCAGAATAATGAGAACCGAAGACAATTTGTGGACAAATTATTCGATAGTTCATCGATCAACGTTTGACACGATAAACTAATTGAATTAATAATTTATGCAATCCCATTAGAAAAAACGAGCCTTCATTAAATAACGATTTACGTTTAAACCTAACAACTACGAGACGTCTGATCGAAACTGGGAGCTAAAAATAGCTTCTCGGTGATCGCGATTAAATATGAAGCCTCATTAAACCCGATAGATTGAATCGTTATTGCTCAATTACTGAAAAGTTTGAGGAGTCAGATTTAAAAGAAATCACCAATCTCGGGGCCGCTCGAACGAAGTGCGGGAAAACGTTCAACAAAGTAGTTTTACTAAGAATCACGAAAAACAATATTTAAAAAAATCCACGTTTCCTATAAATATTTCGGTAGTGAGACGGTAAAAGGTTTCGTTTCTTGCCTTCTACACAATTATACAAGCCGTCAAAAATAAACTTTTTAAAAGCTTCTCACTAGGCATTATTGAAGAAAATGCTATGCGTTTAATATCAAAAGTAGTACAGTGAAGATTAAATAATAACTTTGTATGTAACCACAGATTTTATTTTGATTTTTATGACCGACCGGTTTCATTTCATTTCATCTTTTCATTTTCATTAAATGTGTCAAACCACAAAGTGATTGCTTTCAACGAGAAAAAAGTAGTATATATACACAATGGGTTCCCAACATAATTCTTTCTTTAAGATTTGTGTTACATATTGACGTTTAACATTTTTTAAACGTTCCAAGACGATGCGACTTTTTGCGATTTCAAAACATTCATAAGTTTTCATACAAAACATTTCACAGTTTTTTTTTTATGTGTTTTGTTGGAATCAAACGATAGAGGTTTACAAACTATGGTTAAAAACGTCGTACTTGTCACAAAATGTCATTTTATTGCGCTATTATGAATGTATTGAAAGGCGTTACTCCACATTTTTTGTAATATAATTTAGACCTTAGTGATAACATAACGGTCATGATAAAATTGATAAAATGCTTAAACGGGTAAACGGGTTATCGTTGGTTAACAGAGGCGAATATTTGAAGTGGTAACGGTTAAAAAATCATAATGGCGCTAATCATCGATTTGCGACAATGTAAAATGTGACAGTGGTTCAAACCACTAGACCTAAGTTTACTTGCAAAAAAATGTGGAATATCGCCTTTGACCTAAACACAGTCGATATATACAGAAAAAAGCGATAGCTCCGACCAACCAGCTTCTGTGACCCGTAACGAAGAAAACAAAGGGAGCAGTAGCTACGTCGGTCTGCACTCGCGAGTTAACTTTTATTAATTTTTAATAAAATGAATGCGTTGATGAAAACACAATATTTATTTAAATTAGAAAAACAGTACAAGTTAGATTAATTACAATTTTTCAAATGGAGGAATCTACAACAAACTAGACGTAGTCTCTTTAACTGAAGGTCGTAGATTAACCTCGTGTGGGATGTTGCGGTCCTTTTATATAAGTGATATCGTTGCTGGATTCGTGTGCAGTCCACCTCGGGTACATTGTAGATGAAAGTGTATTCGGTGTCGTTGACACGGCTAGATAAGATGCACAACCAGTTCATGTTATCTTAGGGTCGAGGGCAGTCTATGGTAGTTAACACTCCTCCCTTAAATTCAAACTCCCTCTTCTTCTGGATGATGAGTTTGATTCTTTTCTCCGTATGGTAAGTGCGTCCACAACGATGATGTAGTCGCTGACCAGGTTAGCTTGAAGACTCCTTCCAACTGGATACATGGTGGGATCCGTTAGTTTGAAGATATATGCGGAATTGTGAGCTCGTTAGTTTGAGATTTGAATGGTCACAATTCGAGATTTTTCTTCCTTGGAGTGAATAATAAAAGACATCTTTTTTTCTTGCCTAGAAATACATATTTTCCATTCCTCAAATATCATCTAGGAAGGGATGTGTAGGTAATTATTATCGAGAGATTTGGAAATGATTGGAAATATCTCAAGATAACTGAAGTGTACTCACATACAAGGGTCAGAGTTATGACAGAAGTGTATTTAAAAATACGCATTCAGTACAATAAAAATAAAAATACTCTTTAGTGTTTTAAAATAAACATTCTAGATAGGTACACAAGTGGTACAAATATATGTGAAGCAAATAACACGGCTTCCGTTAAGCGGTCTAACAGTTCTGTTATCGTCTCTGCCTGATAAATAAAATGTATCAGCAATAATTCATTCGTATCTTCATAACGATCGCGGCTTATTTGTGCCCATAAAATAATTTGGTTATCGGAAGGATTTTGAGTTTTGTGTAATAGTCTTTCATTGTACGAGAGGTCAAAAAGATACCCTATGATTATTAGAGTTAATTTTTATATTTTAACTCGTTTAAGTCATTATCGTCTAAATTATCGGTAAGAACTTTAATGATAGACCCTTGACCGTTAATGAGTCCTCGCTTGGTACGCTTACCAATCAGATTATGCAATAAACCATTGTTATTTTTCTATTATAAATTCTATTCTTTCTAAACCTAAAGGTAAATACATGTTGTTTCAAAAGTTTCTTAAGATTTAATTCTAATTTGTTCCATTTTGAACAACTAATGGTTCTACATCTAATGTGTGGATGACGTTCCATTATCCCTCTGCTACTTTTTGCAGTACCGAGTGGGGAGATAATGAAGTGTTCGTCATCCTTTTTTTATCGAATCCGCAGGGATCGCGTCAGCGTGATTAGCTTGAAACAATTTCATACTATCTTTATGAATTATTCCGATTCCTCTATCGGCGGCGTATCTTAAAACATTATGCGGGGAGCAAAGCGGTGACCGGATATGGCCCCGAAAATTTATTTAAATGCTTACCGCGGTCATGTGTTTGTAATAAAATTTTATTTCCAATATTTATCTGTTGTTCGCACGGTTCTTTATTTACACGAGCTAAGGTTTTATTTTTTATTTTATTTTGACCTTTGTAAATTATTTTTTGCAAAAGTTTTACATTCTTTTAGCGTCTTGCACGACATAATATTGGGTGATAACCCCATCTTCGGCAAAGGGCTCTGTTTCCCCAGCAGAAATGAATTTCATTAGGTGTATGCTGAGTCACACTGAGAATTATATTATCATGATCGTATATTAAAATCATTTGGAGGGCTTTGCCTTTTAATTTTGAAATAACTTTTTCAACAATATTCGGCGTATTGCCGTTTCTAGCTAGAAAACCTCTAGCCTGTTTTATAAAAAAAAATTAACTCTTCTTGAGCTCCATGGAACTCGAAGATGGAATCCGTACATGACGTGAGTAAATTTTCATTTATGTGGGCCATTTTAATTTAAAATTGCACTAAAATTTCTTATTGTTATAAATATTAACTTGCTCTTGGATGAGAAAGTAAAATAAACTCTGTCCTTGTTGATAAGGAAGGGTAAGGATAAATCTATCGGATTATAGGATAGACGAATAATTTGAAAAATGTACTCACTTGTAAATCAGTTGTTGCGACGATTTTCAGCATGTTTTCTCAGTTAACGATTTTTGTGTGATTGGTCCTTCGCGTTGAGGTATTTAAAAACACCTAGGGAGTCCTGGCTACGGCCAAGTTTAACAGCTTCCTCGAATTTTATGACCCACGTACTGGGCGCCAGTTAACTTTTTGGGGTACACTTTGGTTGAATGAATGGAATAATATTTGGATGTAAATATCCTTTATTTTATTATATTATAAAACACAAACAACGAGTAAAATACAATTTCAATATGAATTATCAAGTGAGCAATACGACAAGCAGAAGTGCTTGGATTCAATCGACAAGATAGATTAATTCACTTAGGGCGATGCAGCCGTTTATATAGCTGTTTTAGGCTAGTCTAAGGTGTTTAAGTTTATTTGATACAAACAACAATTTACGGGCTAGTTTTATCGGTTATACCATAGGGCGTTGACACTTGTATAGAGTACATATGCATTGATATAAGACGGAACTAGATAATAATAATGTAATCTTATTTTAGAGTTCAATGCATTATTAATGGTAGTTGCATAACATATTTGTTTACTAGACAAGGTGAAGTGCGGGGTGCAGGGGGCGTCCTGTATCGTCTTCTTGAAGGTGAGGGTCAGCAGGGGTAGTTAACTCGCGCTAATTGCTCCTGGAAAGACAAATACGCCTGGCATCCCCGGGGTAACTCCATACGTTCCAGTTAACGATAGCTCCAGATGCACTGATATAGATTATGGAGCCACTGACTCTGCGAACCCATAGTATAATAAAATTAATTTCTTATAAGATTTGACGCCAATACATAAATAAAGCTGTTGTGAAGGTACGACCTCCGTGGTAAAGCGGTATGATTATTGGGTTGAAATTCGGAAATTAACTTTTTTTTTGTTTAACTTGTGAAATTTAAATACAGATTTATTTGCAAATCAGTTGAACTGCTCATAGACGGTTCAAGATAAACCGATCCAAGTTAATGTAAATATAGACCCACTAATGGAGCTAGTAGGACTATTAACAGTGCATTACCATCTCATGCTGCAAGGCACGTACCTACTTTATTATTAGAAATGTTAAAGGAATGTGAAAGGAAGGAGAAACATGGGTGGAAAACAGAAAATACAATAGATGAGCCCTAATGCTACGGTGGTACCTAATAATAATAACCGTGAACTTATATAGCGCAGTTTTGTGATATTTCACCTCAAGTGTGCTTCAATCTAAATGAACTAAGCTAATAAGACTAACTAACACGGAGAATATAATATATAATATGTATACAAATAAAAACTATTTAAAATCATGATCGTACCTGGTCGATATTGGTATAAATATACGTATGGTGGAATACCGCCATTCAGAATCGAAACGTTGCTTGAAATGGCTTAGACCGTGTTTGGTGACCAAATCTGAATAGCCAGGTACTTCCCATATTTTCTCTTTACCGTCTCTTTCTCTTCTCCACTCCCATTAGCCTCACAACATACCCCGATTGCGGATGCCATAGTCCCAAAGGCTCCGGACAGTCTGGAGCAGCTAGGACACTTTTTTTTATCAATGCTTGATAACCAGATCCCTATTTCCATGCCCCTTTCTTTCAACCCCACAAAAATATCAGAAATTACGCCACTGTGCCTCAGGCTCCGGGTGGGGCTCTTGGGATATTAAACAAATTAAAACAAATAAGGGTAAGTGACTAACTGAAATAATAACACTGCGCACATACGAGTATTATATCACTTCATCACCATTTGCCAAGAGTGCTTTATCAACTTGTGCAAAATAACACTAACTCCTATAAAGGTGAATGGGATAATCTACCATGACATCGCTAACTCCCTCCCGTTGAGATAGATTATCCTATTCATCGTCAATGGAGCTTGTGATGTTGGGACGACGAGAGAGTATTTTACCTTATTATGTTGGAATTCAAGATACATTAAAAAGCCTTTCAGTTAAGCTGTCTTAATTTATAACACGGGAAAATAATTGAAGTAATAATTATTAGTCATATATTTACGATGACTTTGCATTTGGTGTTCTAAATAACGTGTTAGGTTTGTTTTTTGGTTTACAATTGGTTTTGCGTATGATACTGTAAGGTCAGAGCCAGTGGCGGCCGCCCCTTAGGGTCATTTGGACATTGACCCCCCAAAAATATGCAACGACAATTATCAATAAAAAATCTGATTTAAAACAAACCAACTGATGGTTGATCATTATTATAAGTCGAAAATTTTGAAAATCGCGGGTATTAGTACCATCTAGCGTCCGCTTGTTCATTATTATCAGTGTTAATAATCGAGAGTATTACCATCTAGCGTCCAAAAATCAAACTTATCTGCTTATGTGTCGTGGCCAAAATAAAAATTGACCCATGAGTAATCTTTTTTCTCTTTCTATTCGATATAATACATAGAATAAACACTAACATGTCTCATGTATGCAAAATTTCATAATCCGCTGCTATCTGATGAGAAACGCGGGCCATGACCCAGCAGAGATGGACATACAATTATGAAAGATGCTTGAAAGAGATGTCGATAAAATTTTAATACGGTTGAAAGGTTGAAAGTTGAAACAATGGCCATTTTGAACATGTGTATATTGTGGCAGTTGGCAGTTGGGTTTTGTTTACCTTTGCTGATGTACGTAATTTGCATTTTAATAATTAAATATGTATAATTCAGTTGATTTCATATTAAAAGCAGTCGCGAGCAGTTCATTGAACCACGAAAAGCGTGTTGAAATCAAGTGTATTGGCCGGCCAAAGCCACAAATGCAAATAATCTCTATATCGAAAGAAAAAAATAAAGACATTAAACGATATTTTAATCTCAAAAGTTATAGTTTCTGTGACTGGATTTGTGGGTGTGAAAAAAGGAACGTATATTTTGTTTTCATTGTTTACTTTTCGACTCTAAAACTGAAAAGCAATGGACTGAAATTGGAGTTAGTGATTTAAAACACTTGAAGGAAAAATAAAAAAAGCACTCTAACTCGACATTGCATATTAATAATTCAATGAGCTTTGTTTTACTAGGAACCATTGATATTCGGATTCAATTAGATAGCGCATATCGTAAAGCAATTGTAGATCACAATGAAAAAGTAGATAAAAATAGACATATTTTAACAAAAATATTGAAGTGTATCCAGTTTTGTGGAAAATTTGAGCTGGCACTAAGGGGTCACGATGAGTCAAAAGAGTCAGATAATCCAGGTATATTTCGTGGCCTAATTGATTTCATCCAGGAAATAGATATTGTATTGAAAGAACATTTAGAAAGTTCTTCGAGTTTTAAAGGTTTATCTAAAACGATTCAAAATGATTTGCTGGACTCAATTTTAGCAGTATCTCAAGAAGAAATAAAACTAGATATACAGAAATCTGAGTACGTCGCAATACAGGTAGACGAGACAACAGACAGTTCAACTAAAACTCAAATGGTATTTGTAATTAGATATTTGAAAGAAAATCTTGCATGCGAACGTTTTTGGAAATTTGTAAACCCAGGGGTTTGCACGGCAGCAGGATTGACCGAAGAGATATTAACCGAGTTAAGAATCTTGGGAGTTAAACCGCGACAGCTGATAGCACAAAGCTACGACGGGGCGGCCGTCATGTCAGGAAAAACTGGGGGGGCGTTCAAACTAGAATCAGAGAAACTTTCCCTCGTGCTCAATACGTTCATTGTTATGCTCACCAATTAAACCTTATTTTGCAAAAGGCATCTACGATAACGACGGGAGTGAAGGTTTTCTTTGCAACCGTTCAATCATTTTCCGTTTTTTTTCAAGATCTCCAAAGCGAATGCAATTTTTAGACGAAACCGTTAAAGCTCGTCTACCAAAAGCAGCTCCAACCAGGTGGTGTTTCAATGCTAAATGCATAATGACTGTCTTCACTTATAAATCAGATATTCTGAAATGCTTAAACTTAATTTTGGAAAAGGAAAATGATCAAAACACTATAAGTCAGGCACACAATTTGATAAATAACCTAGAAAGAGTTTTTTTATTTACTGGTTAACATTCTTTAATAAAATAATGCCTCACTGTGAAATTTTATTTAAGCAAATGCAAAAAAAGAAATTTGGATGCAATATCAATACAAAAACATATCGGGGAATTTAGACATCATATTTTGGTTATACGAGCAGAATTAAGTTCCAATCCCGCAGATTCAATCAGTTCTGTAGAAGGCGAATGTAAGAAAAGGCGTGTTGATGAAAACAGTCACTTGGTAGCGATAGAAGTTTGTGATACTATTCTAGTGGAAATGGAAAGTAGGTTCAAATATAGCGATCACCTCATTTTATCGAATTTATTTAATAGAGATAACTTTGCCGAATTTAACCGTTGTTTTCCAACAACACATATAAGTTTATTGAATCAATTTGATGAAATTGATTCATCAAAGTTAAAAACGAGTTAATTGTGTTTTACCAACGCGATGACTTACACCACGCTAACAGTGCTGTATCGCTTTTTACATTTTTAATGAGCAATAATTTCAGGAGATTTTTTTCTGAAACCATTAAAGTACTTGAAATAATTTGTGTGATACCAATGACTACAGTCGAAAGTGAAAGGTGTTTTCAACTCTAAAACGCATTAAAACATTTTTTAAGAAATACAATGAGTCAAGACAGACTTAGCTCGCTTGCAATGCTTAGTATCGAAAAAAATATGTTTCTAAAATAGATAAATTCCACAGCCGTGTTATTGATCATTTTGCAGCGGCCAAAAAGAAAGAAGGGTGGATTTAATATACAAGAAATGTTAGTTTGCTTTTTTTATTATTAGAATCCAAGGGCTGTGTACACACCCCACTCTTTTATTTAGGTACATGGATTTTTGTAGAAATTTTCAATTTCAGCGGAGCTGCATTCATAGTAATTACTGCTCAATCGATGTCAAAACATTTATAAATAATAGAAAAAACACTCAAGTTTTATGTGTTAATTAGTGATAAGATAAAAAACAATATTGTGTTACCGGCTTCGGATATTGGTGAGTACCGACAAATTCATTATATTGGTATTTTGTATTATATTTATTTTATGCCGCTACAAATCCGAGGTGAACACCGTCAACACATCACGAATTCAGAAATTATGAGTTAAGGTTCTAAAAAAAATGCCGCATATGGATGTAAGATGTAATATTGTTTACTTAAGGATCGAGAGGCGTAAAGGTTGGATTAGCTAATATTTATGATTTTATTAATAATAAAAGAACACTTTGTTTTAAACCACAGAATTTATTATAATGAAGGCCAACCGGTTTCGCTTAGATCAAGCTTCGTCAGGGCACATATAATAACTGACAGTTATTATATGTGCCCTGACGAAGCTTGATCTAAGCGAAACCGGTTGGCCTTCATTATAATAAATTCTGTGGTTTAAAACAAAGTTTTCTTTTATTATTAATATAATGTCTAACCACCATGTGATTGCTTCTTACGAAAAAATTTATGATTTTCTTTCAATTGACCTTCCACTTCTGAACCCCCAGAGCCGCCTCTGGTCAGAGCAATAATATACAAGAGAGAACGCTGTAGAGAAATCTGTGGTCAGTTTATACGAGGTTTACCGGACTTGGCTAGGACTAAGGCTAGGGTATTTATACATCCATTCATAGCACATGTCGACATAATGTTTTAGTTTATTCGTATAACCACTTTTTCACAGTTTGTTAAAAAAAGAAGCATGTAACCTAATAAACCGTTGAGTTATCTCAATTTATTTCGCGTATCATAACGCGGGACACGAAGAACATTATAATAATACTTTAAAGCGGTGTGATAATTCGGGAAAATTTGTTGTCTCTTTCTTTCTCATGGTGTACAACCTAAAAACCAGGAGAAAGTGATTTATCCCAAATCTGTATAAGTTGGGTAAAAATAATTAGCTCGATCTCCATACATTGTTACTTCAAGGTAAGGACTGCACAAACTTTGTTTATGTATACATCCCATATATTTACTACAACTACTGTAATAAAACCTATTGCAAGTCATATTGTGACCTGCATTTGATGTCCTAATTAATGGCTTATGTTCAGAATTTTATGTAGGTATGTTATGTGTTGGAAATATAACTCATTTCATTACATATACTCGTATATTGGGATGCTCTAATTAATGGCTGTTATATAGGGTCCGCCAAATAACTTTTTTTTTTTCAACTAGTGCTTATTTCGTGAATGGTAACACTTAGCTCATGTCTGATTTGACAGATAATTAGTTTTATCCTTCCGCTGAGCGAATATGGTTGTGTATACGCTTGAACAACGCTGGGAAATATTGCGACATTACTTTGAAAATCATGGTAATGTTGCAGAATGTGTGCGAAAATTGCGTACGGTTTTGGAAGAAGAGAAGCACCGTCAGCTCCGTATGTTCGTTATCTTGTGAAAAAGTGAAAGAAACTGGCATCCTCATCGATAAACCAAAAAGCGTGAAAAGCCAAAAAACAGTGCGTACACCCGAGAATATCGATGCTGTGGCAGAAAGTGTGCGTGAAGCGCCATCAACATCAATTCACCGTCGTTCTCAACAATTGAACATTTCGGAGACATCATTGAGACGAATTTTGCATAAAGACCTTGGTATGACGCCATACAAAGTCCAATTGGTTCAGGAGTTGAAGCCAACTGACCATCCAATGCGTTTTCGCTTCGCTGAGTGGGCCTGCGATCGACTTACAGAAGATGCCGATTTTGCCAAAAAAATCATCTTTTCGGATGAAGCTCATTTTGATCTTGGCGGGTATGTAAACAAGCAAAATTGTCGTATTTGGGGGCACAGAAAAACCCGCACGCATACATTGAAAAGCCGGTACACCCAAAACGAGTCACTGTTTGGTGCGGATTTTGGTCCAGAGGCATAATTGGGCCATTTTTCTTTGAAAATGAGCAAGGAGTGGCCGTTACAGTCAATGGCGATCGTTATCGGGCCATGTTGAACGAATTTTTTGTTCACAAAAATTGAAGAGGAGGATATTGGCAACATTTGGTTTCAACAGGACGGCGCTACGTGCCACACAGCCGAAGCTACACTCGATGTTTTGCGCCCTGTTTTTGAAGATCGCATTATCAGCCGCAGAGCTGATGTCGTTTGGCCACCTCGGAGCTGCGATTTGACACCGTTGGACTATTATTTGTGGGGTGCCCTCAAAGATAAATGTTACGCCGACAAGCCAGAGACAATTGACGCTTTAAAGGACAATATTCGTGAAGCCATTGGTGAAATACAGCTGCACACAATCGATAATGTGCTTAAAAATTGGACCGATCGTGTAGGCTACTGCATGGCCAGCCGAGGCAGCCATTTGAATGAAATTATTTTCCATTATTAACCGGAAGGATTGTACTTATAAATAAAAAAAGAAATTTGAGAAAATATTCAGTAGTTTTTTTTTTATAGCATTTTCAAAAAAAAAAGTTATTTGGCGGACCCTTTACATTGGGTGTACAGACTTGTAAGTATACCTACACTATGTTTACATAGATGTATACTTGCGATGGAAAAAACTTTAAAGTTTTGTGAACGCTTCAGGGTATGCAAGTTCTTTCAAATTAACGCTTCACGGTGAACTAATCAATTCAATTGTACTAACAGTTCAATCGCTCAATTCGCACCGTAGTAGATAGTGTAGTGTAGGAACTAGGAACTCGAGAGACTTTTACATATTTCGTTTGTGCAATCAGTTCACAGTTCATGCATTGCTTCACGAACTTCACACTACAAAAAAGTGCGGCGATTCGTCAGAAGAGTAAATTTAAAGTGCTACAATTGAAGCATTCGCACAGTGAGAAATGTACGAAGTGTGAACTGCCGCAAAATGAAGTAGTTGTTATCAGTAGTAGTTTGTACAGAGCGGTTACATCGCTAATGTATACCTATACTACGAATATATATTTTGTTATGTTACATTATTTAGCCGAAACAAGGGAATAAGAAGACGCCATGTCAAGGTTGTCAAGGCAAGGGTAAGACATTGTTAGTCATTTACACGTTTGCAATTACACGTAGATACACGTGTAGTATGTACTAGATCTTCCGAGACGCGGGGGAATGTAACGCAAATTTAACTCCGAAAAGACAAGCATTCGGTTTGGCGTGGATGTCGAGTTAACGTTAAGTTAAGACGTCGCTTTAGGAGACAGGTTGACAACTGAGCGGAGAAACTTTATAAGGGCATTGAAATACAGACAGGCATTAATAAAGACTGTTTAAAATAATCACGAAACCATAATATATTTCTTTAAGTATCAGTCAAACATCACACATCATTTCCGACTGGCTTCTACTATACACTCGTAGCATTTGTGTAATATCGCCACTTGCACAATAGTTGTATTATGCAACCACTAAATTGGTACAATACATTTTTTTTAAATATAATAATATGTAATATAAATAATTCAATTGATTTACTATAGAAATATTACAAAAGATTTAAAATTTACAGAGGTTCTCAAAGCTTATAACAAAAAGATTTTTTTGATTAAAAAAATACCAAATTCAGTAGAGAAATCACTTCTTATGTTTCTTCTTCCTCGTAATTATTTCTAGTTGGGTTTAGTTTGTGATACATTACTTCCCCAATTGAGAAAAATCTCGTGTTTAGGGAGCGAAAATCATATTAGATATATTATAATATATTATTATTACTTACATTTTTATTTTTGCGCTGTTCTGTGCTTATAAGCTGTGTAAATTAATACAATCCACAAGAAGGTCGATAATTAAGATATATACGGAATTAAATCTGGGTTAGATAAAACGTAAAATCTTTAAGGAATCGTAATCCCCGTTTATCTGTACGATTAATAAAGTATATTATTGTTATTTCTAATTTTGAAAATGTTTATTCGTGGTGGAATTACATTTAAAGGTGAATTTATGATTAAAAGCGTTTATAACTTAGTTCCAATTATTTATCTAATACACTGTTTCACCGAAAGGTTTTTGATCATTAATTCAAAGTAATATAATCCTTTCCACAATGCCCTGTCCACATTGGGTGTCAAAAATCTACAACTTGCATAAAGATATAACCAATGATGCGATATAAAAGCTGTCACCCAATGGTCGCTGCTATTGCCACGATAGTTGTTAATGTCTATAAACAGACGCTGCGAGCTTTTTCACTACCAATAAATAACAGGGTATTAGTTATACTTCCTAAAGATTTGCTCTTTA
>JAGWCC010001840.1:0-13258 GCA_022651775.1 Drusus annulatus
CATAGCGTGCAGTTATATATACATACAGAGGGACAAAACAATATAAAATAAAAGAAAAGAACAGTGATAAAAAAAAATAAAAGAACAGTGATAAAAAAAAACAAAAGAACAGTGATAAAAAAAAATAAAAGAACAGTGATAAAAAAAAAAATAAAAGAACAGTGATAAAAAAAAAAATTAAATTTAAATTATAACAAAGGAACAGAGAGAAAGAGACATATGATATGAATTGAAAGAGGTAAAACGTCAACTGAGAAGGTGATTAAGGAATAATGAGAAATTTTATGAGTTTACAGAAAATATACCTAATATTGGACTACTAATTAATATATAATTGTAATATTTCTAGCGCATAAAATAAAGAAATTTCCGTGGATGTAGAAACTCTTACAGAATACTCACACAGCAACAAAATAAGTACACAAGCAAAGAACATTTTCGAGGTTTTAGAATCGACATCCTTATTTCGCGCGCGAAGCTCATTACATCCCTCTCACCAAATAGTTAAACGCGTCTCCATATTTAAATAAAACATATTTCTATTTTATAACTTTATTGTATTATTCAGGGGCTATTTCACCACTTCTCAAGAAGCTGTCAACGTAAAGTGCACAAGTTAGTATCTACCTTCTGATTTAAAATGGCGGCGTACTGTTTTGACAGCTGACAGTAGGCGAGTTTTCTGTTGAAGTTGATTTTTTACTGTAATTATTGAAGTGGTTGAAGATTTAAATATCTTAGACGAATAGGACATGGCGGAAAGACGTAGACCGCGTGTTTTCAAACCAAGAGTCAATTTTTTATACGTCTTAGATGACATTGAGTTTAGGTCAAGATTTCGCTTGACAAAAATGCCGTAAAGGAGATACAAAATCAAGGATAAAATCTCTCCAAGAAGCACACGGTATGTAATTCTAATATACGCCTTCACAATGTATCACGGAATATACTATGAAATAACAACAATCTTTGGCAGTACAATATACCCACATACAACATGTTCATGCTTACAAACTATCAACCTTCACCAAGCAATAATAGACACTCCCCAATGCACTTCACTAATATAATTTAATAATAAAGTTATAAAATAGAAATATGTTTTATTTAAATATAGAGACGCGTTTAACTATTTGGTGACAGGGATGTAATGAGCTTCGCGCGCGAATGTTGTGTTGTGAAAGTTAGTTTATGTTAGAAATAACGGCATTGTATTGACAGACGTGACAGCAGACGGGATAAGGTTTGAAAAAAAGCGACGTTGCCAGCCAAACTTGCGGAAAGAGATAACTAACGAATATTCCGATGATTAGAGTTAACTAATGAATAGTAGTTTATTGAGAGGTGGTGAAATAGCCCCTAAGTATGATGACTTGTTATTTTAATTTAGGTAATTAAGAAACGTTGGCTGGTTGAGAAGCTGTCAACAATCATTGCAGAGACCATGCGGGGAGGACTGGGCCTTTAATGGACCAATTCCACCAAACCAGTGCAAGAAATGAACACCAGGAGGCGCCTCGTCAAAATAATGTACGAGTATGTCCGACTAGACAAAAAGGGTATAAAAAAGATGGATATAAATTCTCCGAAATACTAGAAGGCAGCGCTTAAGTTGATAAAATAATTGGACGTAGTTGTGCAGAAAGCGTCCAACCCACAATTTGCCAAAATCGAGTTTCACATGTTTTCCTATGGATAAAGACTGCTGGAAACATCCAAGCTCCAAATGCAATGGATTTTTATTTTTTGTTTTTGTTTTATCAACTCACCTTGCAGATATTTGACTTGAATTGAAGGTTAAAAACATTATAAAATGTAGGATAACACAAGAAAAATATTTTTTTAAAACTTATTGATAGATTATAAATTACCTATTTATAATAATTCTTACAGCGTAATGAATAGGATCAAGAAAGGGACGCTTAGATGGTTTGGGCATGTAGAGCGAATGAATGAAGAAAGGAGTGTGAAAAGAATATATGATGCGAAAGTGAATGGAAGAAGAAGTCGAGAACGCCCGAGAAAGACATGGCACGATCAAGTAAATCAAATACTTGAATCGGGTCATGTAAAGAGTCAGAATAACAGAAGAGTATGTATGAGACGATGTATGAATGTGAATGAAGCAAGGAGTGTGTGCCAAGACAGAGTTATATGGCAGTCCGTCCTCTCTGCCTACCTCTGCGAGGAAACGGCGTGCTGGTTAGTTAGTTAATATTTCTCATAGAGAAAAAAACACTGATATTCACTTTAGAAATACCGATTACGCATATCAATGCTTTTTTATCATCATATGTTCAAACGCCATTTTCTCATAAATAAAACAGACAAAATTTGTTAATACTTTCAATATTTTGTTGACCGGTTTCGGAAGCACCCTTCCATTTTCAGGACAATATTAAAATATGTTTATACTGTCCTGAAGATAGAAGAGTGGTTCCGAAACCGGTCGACAAAATATTGAAAGTAAAAGTGTTTTAAACAAAGTTTATGTGTTTTATTTATAAATATGGCAAGCCACAAAGTTAAAGTTTTTTACGAATATTCCATTTTCTCAGTTTCATCTTTTTGGGGTTGGATACTTTCTGCATAACTACGTCCAATTTACAGCAAGCACTGAGTTTATTTTTGGATGATTTTTATAGCGCCGTTTTTGTGGAAAATCACCTCAAGGGCGCTGTACAAATCTTAATTTCTACTTAATATTAATTCTTAGTTTAATGGTCAGTAGTCAGAGTCAGGAGCCGAGTCCAGCGGTGACCAAAGGTAGCCGAATTCGTCGCCGGTGTCGGAAGGCGGCTTGGTGGTGGGCGGCGTCGGCTTGGGCGGCACGGGCGTCGTCGTAATCGTGGTCGTCGGCGCTACGGCGCTGGTCGTGGTGGTCCTTCTCTTCTTCTTGCGGAAAAACTTGCGCAGCTGCCCGGGCATGTTTGTTGCTGAAAACTGTCATCGGAGTCCTCCAGAGTCAGAGTATGCTGCGCTGGTGCGGAGTTCGCCAATCCGCCATTTTTCTTCTCGACTGCTTCAAACCCTGTCCCACGCTCTTCTCCCTCATACCCATTGCCCCTGTCGCCCTGGGCTTGGAGCCGGGGAGGCGACGAGGACACGCAGACCAGGAGATCCTTGAGGCTGCAGAGGCCGATGAAGGAGCCGCCGGAGGACAGCCAGGTGAGGGCGGAGACGCACACTCCACTGGGGGGCTGGCCTCGAACCCCGCAAGTGGTGTTCGTAGAAACTTCATTGCTGAGCTGAAACTTAATTGGGGATGCCATAGTCCCACTGGCTCTAGAAAGTTGGACGCAGTTGAGACTCTTGTTCGGTATTCACTGGCAGGTCCCATCAGATAGACACGTGACATATGATTATTATTTTAATTATTATTTATTAATGAATTAATTTATTTTTTATTTTATTTATTTATTTATTTTATTTTATTTTATTTTTTTATTTTTTTATTTTTTATTATTATTATTTTTTTTTTTTTGAGTGATTTGTGAAATATCCTACTTATTTGGCGAAAAATAACAAGACTAAAACACGTCAGGCAGCTGCAAAAAAAAGCGCCACGACATTTCTAGCAGGTTATATGCGCAGGCAAAAGAAGAACTGATGATTGTATTGAATTGACAAAAAAAAAAAAAAGGTCGCCTGCCGGTTACCGGGCCGGCGGTCGAAGGGACGGAAACATGTGGCAAATGGTCATCGTGACGACCATTCTCGGGTTTTAGCACTGCATTTAAAAAACTGATATTTGAAGATTCAAATATTTTCTTAAAAATCGAAATTACGTCGAAACTAGTCACTTTAAAATTATTTGGTAGGAAGCAGGAGAAGAATGCTTCAACCTTAAGCCAATAATAAAAAAAAATTGATGAAATAATAAACTTCAAAAACCACGTAATTTCGTGATATTTAAAAAATGACATTGAGAAAGCAATCAGTTCCTTGACACATGACTTGCTATTGCTGGACCATAGTTAGAAACTGTATCCAGTCTACAGAATTTCAATGGTCAAGGTTACCTTTATTCAAGGTAGGTTCTCCGAGAATTCTGATCCAATTATTGCCACATTTATTACTTTCATAGTATTTCCGTTTTTAAATTACTATCAATGAAAGCGATAGCGATATCAATCCGGCGCTAAAGATGTCTGAATTTGATAACGTGGATTACTACAGCGGAACAATAGGAAATAAACCGGATACCATTGCCAAGTGGAGAAGTAACCTCCGAAAGATCTTTGAACTTTGTCGAATTCAAAAGACAAAAATCTGATAGCCTTGAACTATTTACTGTTGATGGACGAAATAAAATAATTGAACAAATCTCTTCACTCAAATGTGAGATACAAATTTAACAAAGAAAATAACAGAACATGATAAAGTCATTCAATGCCGTTAACTCAAGAGCAAGTTAAAAAAGATTGTCTTTTGTACCATATCGCAGCACAAAAATCGTAACGAGTTTAATCGTTTAATCTTTCTCGTGTATGAGATATTCGTATGGGTGATATTGATATTGCCCATGGCAAAATCCTTCTATCCTCCACCCAACTATTTTCATATTGGGAATGCTTTACTATACTAGTGGAAAGTACGAGAGGTAGGTAAGTAGCGACTTAACCTCTTCTCAGAACAAATTATGGCTAGTGGAAAGTTTGTTCCGTAAATCATAGAGTTCGTAACTTTAAAAAAAAAGAATATAATAGCTCTGAAAAGAAGTACAATTTACAATGGCTATGTACAACTTATCGTAAACTATGATGGATTATTAAGGTATTTGTTTTAATTGTCAATATGGATCTGATAACTAATTCTGGCATCAATCATATATTGTTAAGGCTTTCAACCTGCAAAACCACCATAGCTTTGGTCATGCCAGTTGCGAGAACTGTCTCGCTTCTGAACAAAATTTCTTTGGATGTTGGCATAATATATTTATGTTACTGGAGGTATGTTCAAAATGACAATCTCGTTATTGTTGTCTTAACCTACTAGCGACTAGGTAAACCAATAAGGTGTACATACTGCATACGTCTTAAACAGCTATGTTTATACTATACACAGTATCTAAATAAAATTAATTGAATGAAATAAGCCAGCCGTTGAAAATATCGCTGAATCGTGGGAATAGTACAAGAGAACAACATAGTAAAAATTACACCAGTTGTGAGAAGGGAAAGTCTACTCTTCGCACTAGAGATCAACGTGTTTAGATTTCATGACCCATAACTTTGCATGGACGTAAACATTGAATGTACTCCATGCCTCCATACAAGAATGTTTGGAGTGTGCAGATCGCCGTAGTAAACATGAATGAGAATGGACAAGTTCATTAACTTCAATACTTCAATATTATTATGAATGATGAAAAAATATCTAATCAGCGAAGAGAGATGTGCCATAATGTGTACACGGTTTTAGGAGATATAAAGATCAAGGATGGTCCGGGAAGACACGGTACGACCAAGTTAATTTAATACTCGATATGGACTGAATGCAATAGAATTGAGATCCTCGAGGCGTATGTGTTATAAACGCATGTATTACAGAATTACGAATGAGGATATCAGACCCTAAAGCAAGACGTAGTGAACAAGAACAAGTTAGATACGCTTTGGTAGGTTAGACACCGAGGAAGAAATGACGCTTGAATAGATGAGAGAAGAAGTCGGAAACGTGCCAGAAAGAAATTAGCAAGATCAACTAATTTTATAACTTTATTCGGGTCATGGTGAGAGTCGGATTAGCAGGCGAGTATAAATATATAAATATATATATATATATATATACACATATATATATATATAGTGAATACAGCACAAGAATCCCAACTGCTCCTAACCGTCTAGAGCCAGTGAGACTATGGCATCCCTAATCGGGGTATGTTGTGAGGCTGAAGATAGTTAGGAGGAGAAGGAGATGGGAAAGAGGAAGGTTGGTAGGTACGTGACTATTCAGATCTGGTCATCAAACACGGCTAAAGCCATTTAAATTTTCGATTCTAAATGGTGATATTTCACCAAGGCGATACTTAGCATAGTATCTACCACTCTGGAACATGCCGCAAATATACCATATATTTTTTTTTGTAAATTAAATGTGTTATGACACATATCAATCAAATAAAAGTTATTTGCGAAAGCCGTGTTTGAACCCGTGACCTTTGGATTTGCCGTCAAATATATTATGAAAGGATAAATAATGAACATAAATTAGGTTAGTTGGAGACAAATTTTTGTTAAAACTTGGTATTAAAATAAACAAGACTGGCATCATGACGTTTTGTGCATGTGACAGGGTGTACTCTAAGTGGAAGCTATGTGCCAGCCAGATCTTTATTATTGCCTGAAGATTGAACTAGCCATAATGTGCCAAATATAACAGATAACAGATCCTTGCCAGACAATAGGGGAAGACTCGAGCTGAACAGAGTTACTACCTTAGATGAATTAAATAATGTAGATACGTTACTGAGACAACGCGCGTGACTGCACTAAACTAAGCCAATGCGACATACCTGAGATTTCCTGCGTTTAGTCCCGCACAAACATTCGTTTGACGAACAAGCTGTCACCAGCTGCCACAAACGCATCGATGTAAGCTCTTTTCTGAGATAAAATGCCTTCCTGTGCTTTTGACAAGTGTAAAAATCATTCGGGAACAAAAAACAAATCTCATGGAGTTTCTTTTCATGCGAAGTACACACAAATCACTTATTATTTCAATTAATACAATTATTCAAATAAGTGAGATAGCGAATGCAGAAATACATAAGTGTGTGGAAGACAACCCAGCGACAGTACACAGAGTGCGTCGCATGCTACTTCGCTCGTAAGTTCGTTAGGGAAGTGAAGGCTTGTAACGCGGAGAATGTAACGCGGGACGTTCATATAGCTATCTCATTCATACACACATATTCTACTTGGTATGACTATCCTTTTCATGCGTTATGAGTTTTCAAACAGATATCATATCGTTTAATTTGTATGAATATGACGTGTCTTGTATTTTATGTCTATGGTTACTACTACCAATCTGTCATGAGTTTACTTGAGAGAATAAAAGATCACAACTATGTTTCAAATGCAAGATGGCTAACGCACCTTCGGTAACAAAAATATGCATTTTGATCTTGTTGATGTACCATCCAGTTTCTATAGTCCAAAAACAACCTCACCCACCGACATTCCTTCAATGGCGAAATTTACAACCGCTGCTCCTCGAGCGAAGAATGTATAATACATAGCAATATTATGATTTCTATAAACAACAATCTAAAGTGTTTAGCGAGTGCTAAAAAATCTGCATTGCATATTGGCAAAATTTAACAACACGCTAGTTTATGTAAATTCATTAGTCATAGGGTGATAGAAATTTGGACTCGAACACGTCGATATGTTAATCTTATTGAAATTGGGCAGTGGATAAGTCAAGTTAAATCTAACACTAAACAGGACTTAGTAATTTATTGAACATATATTTTTACACTTAATCTTTGAATAATTAAAAAAAACAGAAATTCTTAAAACCCATTATTTTTCAAGCCCACTCAACCCAAAACATTTTTCTTTCAATTCTAATCTAACTGCATTACCTATTTACATACGTGGAATTAGGTGCACGGATGAAGAAATAGGCGTATTGAATACATATTTCATTTAATTATCTTTTAATGTAAGTTACCAATCAAATGATAATTACGATTTTTTATTTGAGTCTTCCCAACTTTAGCAACCGATTGTGATTAATTACTTTTCAAATTGTTGCCACCGTTCAAATAATATATTAATCGATCAATTTATGTTGGTGTTTTATATTTCCTTGTAACTTTCTTTTTTAATTATTGTTTTTGTTTATACTTATTTATTTTTATTCGTGTTTATGGGAGTGGTGATTTATACAAAAAATATCGCTTATGATTGTGATCAATTATTCAGTTATGTGCATGGAAAGTTGTGATATAAGTAGGTAGTATTAACATACATACTATAATAAAATACATGTATTTAGTGTCCTTTTAAAATGTTGGCTTTTAGCTTTACAAAATTATATACGCATTTTTGCTATTATTTTACAAAATTCGACAGGCAGTCAATGCGATGTAGCAATTTCTAATTTATCCAGATTTGCTCAATAAAACCACTCCCAAATTTCAAGAGCATTTCAGAATACGAATCACCTTAACTTAATATTCATATGGAGATCACTACAAAATACAAAAACAACAAAATAAATCGCTTCATATCTGTAAATCCTAGAAGCAATCCCATGACTCATTCAACTAAATCTTCATCGGTTAAGGATTAATAAAACCATCATATGATCATAATCTAATCCTAATGCAAGCTGGATACGAATATTAACAATAGGCAACATTAATTGTTATCACTTCCATAACTAACATAATGTTATAAATTCATTACCAATGACCCAGTTGGTTTGATGCGGACCCAGTCTCAGTTTAATTAATGCGGTGGTTAATTGGTATTCATAGAGCGCTTTATTGCTTTAGGCTTAATTAAGTTCAAACCATCGGAATCGTCTGCATCCATTGTCTATTGTATGGTCAGGGAGATTTCACACACTTTAACTGTTGGTACGAGTTTCAAATAAATTACGGAATTGGGCCAAAAAGAGGTACTGCTACTTTCAGAATGAATCCTCTTCCTAGTGTTCAGCCATTTATTTTTTGTATTTTAAAGTGATTTTATGAATAAGCATTTTCCTTTTTTTGCCAATAATATATGCAATAAATTTCGGCAGCAGTTTATGAGTTGCTGGGCGTATTTTGGCATTCTTGAAATAGGTTGTACATCCAAAATTTAAGAAGTTGCCACCAGAAAGCATTTTCCAGAAGCCACAAAGTAAACAATCCATTTAATGTCAATAGTTTGCAAGTATTATTTCAGTTACCTACGAGTATTATTTAACCTTTAGTAAGTAATACTTTAGTAAGCGAAATATTTCCATATTTTTACCAGCACTTTGCTATAATTTCGCTTCAGGATTCTTCAGTTTCGATGCTTCTTTACCAAGGTTACATAAATTAAAGATAATATTTATAAAGAAATAAAAATATAAGTTTGTATAAGACCACGGATATTATTTTATTTTTTATGACCGATCGGTTTTGCTTAGCCTAAGCACCATCAGGGTACAAATTGAACTAAACAAAAAAATACAAAGTGTGCGGTTATATATACGTACAGAGGGAGAACAAAATATAATATAAAATAACAGAACAATGAGAAAATGGAATAACATTTAAATTATAACAAAGGATCAGAGAGAAAGAGACAGATGATATGAATTGAAAGAGAGAAAACGTCAAATAAGAAGATGATTAAAGAATAATGATATTTTTTACTATTTTTGTGACAGCTTTCTACGAAAAAAAATGACAATATTTATATTTATGGATCACAACATCAGTGTAATAACATATGTATAATTGAGAATCAGGTCCAGGTGTATGACTAATACTAAACTATTGAATGAATTGCATAGAGACGTGAAATCGATATACTAGTATCTACGAACTGATTTCTAAAAGCTGCTTATAAGCTTTTTACGATATGAATGATAATTATTATGATGACCAGTATTCACAATACAATGGGTCATTACAATTTATGAGTTTGGCCATCATTTAATTATAAGAGAAAAGCAACATTAGATATTTCGTTTATTACTTTCTGTATATGCCTCTAGCAAGTGGTTGTTACAAAAGCATACGATATGCTTAAAAACCACACCTTTATCCTTGAATGAGATTTTGTTGAATCTGATCTCTTACGAATTACAACAAAATTAAAAATACATATTTTACTCTTATGAAATGCAAAGGTCGACGATAGAAAATTATTATGGTGGGAATGAGATTTATTTGTGTCTACCTAAGTTTAGTCTATTATAGGATGGCTTAATATTTTTACCAGCTATTTGCTTGTATGATGTCGGAAGCAGGAAAAAACTCTGAAATGGTGGACTCTGGATTCATGAATTTAGTATTTTTTTCCAGTCTAGGATGTCCAGTCCTACGAATCAATGTTCAGTTTGCGAAGTAATTTCCATCAACAGCTACAGAGCTTTGAAATGTCAATTAAACTGTCAACCTTATACTCACTATCATAAAATATTTATCGTTACTTTGTTACTTGTTATATTTAAACTGTTTGCATTTTTATAATCGTTTATTTATAATACTCGAATATTATTTTTTTTAAATACCAACACGTTAACTGTCCTCGATATAATTTCCATTTCTTTGCTTTAACAAAGTTGTTAATATGAATTCATACGTTTCATCTGGATTTTTAGACCCTTAGCTTCTAATAAATTGTTTATTTTTAATCTGTCGATGTACGCAAGCACTGTTATACCCATATCTGAACCTTTTTCTTTCGTGATTTATGATGACGATCATGATTTTAGATAGTTTTAATTTGTATACATATTGTATATTATTTTATCCCTGTTAGTAAGTCTTATTAGCTTAGTTAATTTAGTATAAAGCACAATTGCGCTTTTTAAGTTCACTGTTATTATTATCATTATTAAAATTAAGACAAATCGCCAATTTTTTGTTCGATTTTTCATAATTGTTCAGTTAGGGAAAATATTTACTAAAAAGAGTGAGGTCAATTCGTACATATTTTATTTTTTCTGTATTTTTTTATAGTGAATACCTCACAAGAGTCCCAACTGCTCCCAACCGTCTAGAGCTAGTGAGAATATGGCATCCCCAATTGGTGTATGTTGTGAAGTTGAAGGTAGTGGGGAGGGAAAGAAGATGGGGAAGAGGGAAGTTAGGAAGTATCTGGCTATTCAGATCTAGTCACTAAGCACGGCTAAATACATTTCAAGCAACTTTTCGATTCTGAATGATGGTCTTTCACCAGGGCGATACTAATATATCTACAACTCTGGAACGTGCCGCAAACATACTTTATATTATTTTGTATACATCGAATGTGCTATGACACATATTTATTAAATACAATGTATTTGCGCACGCCGGGTTCGAACCCGCGACCTCTGAATTCCTAGTCAAGCGTCTTACCACTTGACCACGGAGGTCGTCTGTTTTCTATCTCATATAAAAATAACTCCAACACAAGCCAAATACACGTTGCATTAAATATAGATGGAAACATTTCCCACGATTTAGAGTGTAAGGGTTTAGAGTTGGAGCAAGTTGCAATAAACAGCCCTGTTTTACGTCGACCACCTTCTCCAAAGGTGCATGACTTCTAGATCGGAAATGCGTAGGCGGAGAAGTGGTGCGCTCAAGGCGAAAATTCCCATGTCGCGGAAAAGCTTTCCATTTCATTCGACGGCTATTATGGCAGACTATAAATCATGGCAGTAAGTAATGCCCGCCATTACTGTGAACACCGCGAATGATTCGCAAATGGGAACGCATGAGCTCACTCCCCGGCAGCTTAATTATAAGCCATTATTTACGAGACAGAGCCAAACATATTGATGTGTTAATACAATCGATGAAACGTGGATGACTGCAGAATGCCATGGTCATGAGCTAAAACAAATCCATATAAGTCGGTTATAAAAATAAACACGTAATAAGGCTAGGAAAATACTTTGAAACTTGGTATGATGTTGCTACATTAATAATCGTATTATTCGAAAAACGTTCATCCCAAATATTTGACTATGGAATAATAATTTAATATAAATAATAAACAATACACATAAATTAAAGTGTCAATTTTCAAGAAAAAACGAGCACGATTTTTAAACATATTTTTGGAGAATACCCAACACTGAAATCTAAATATTTCAAAATATTGCCACCGGAAAGGCAAAAGGGCTGAAGCGTTATTTTGGAAGTTTACACCAGAGCACCTTAAAAGATTTTTTGTTTTACAGTAAAACATCTCGTCAAAAAGAAAAATCAAAAGTCATCTCGTTCGTATCTGGTTGGATTTTGAAAAAAAATAACTCAGGTAACAAAACACTAAAAAAAGTTTCAAGCTTGTGTCGCTTGAGTCAAGCTTTCTTTCAAATGGTAAATATATTTTAGATGGCTGAAGGTCCACAAAAGTCTTCAAAATCAAACGAGAGTCTAAAAAAACTGATCAAAACTGCATATTTAACTATTTTTTTTATCATAGTGTTGCTTAAGCCCTTTTGTCTTTTCAGCGACGATATGTTTAAGTTATTTGAGCTGTTTTTTTTTTATTTTTATAGCGACACTTCAGATAAGAAGTGATTTTAATACTTCAGGACATTAATCCGCCGGAAATTAATACGCAAACCATCTTTTCTTTGGTAAACACGTATTTTTATTTATTTTTATTGGTAACGGAATTTGGTCCACTGTGATTTCGTATATTGTTTAAGGTGACACAAACCAATGCGTATTCTATCTAGAATTTTAAAAAAAATATTGTCATGTATAGCACCTAGTAACGAAGAAAACATTCGAAAAAATTAACTAAATTACAGGAGGACCAGCTACCGTTCCCTGTGGAAATCTTGTGGTAACAATTTTTGACCTATTAGGATTCTGGCCGATCCGAAGGTTAGAACAAAACTTTTACAAGAAACAAAAGGTGGGAAGAATAACGGCATTGTCATGGAGACTATAACTCTTCAAACACAGTATTACAGAAGAAAGTAAGATGGTTGACCAACCTGAAAGCAGCCGCACAGGCCGCGTCCCCGGGCCCTCAGGGGGGCCTGCTTGGGACGCGGCAGGTAGGGGAGCGCCGGGCAGGTCAGCGCGGGGCAGCGCAGGCGTGCCACGCGGGCGCGGGCCGCCTCCACGCCTGATGACCACGAGGGGACACCCTGGAAAGAAGAAAATTATGCATTAATATTAAGATCATAATAAAATCACGGTTAGAAGAATAAAACACAAGTAGACAAATAAAAATTATCGTACGTGGGTGTTCTATGACGGGATGTAATCATAGCTCCTAGTTGCTATGGACAGCTAGATTGGCTATAATAAAAACTAACAATCAATTAACATACATAACCGTTTTTTGATGTCATGCAAACACATTCATGGTGTTTATAAGGGGGAAGACGATCGACATGAGATTATTGCGGACACAGGTTCAAATATCATATTCAAAGTTGTGTGGTCTCTAATGTGATAAGTGCAGTGATGCTAATTGAGTGTTATATTTCATTAAGTCAGTGTGCGCTTTCGATTGGTGTTACTATGATAGCTCTATATTATTTACAAACGGTCCACCAAACCAGAAAACATTAGTGTTTTGTC
>JAGWCC010001841.1:0-23132 GCA_022651775.1 Drusus annulatus
TTTTTTAACCTTTTGAGTTCTTTTTGTTTTCCATCGACGGTATATATGTATATAGTTGACTTTGCCGTCACCTAAAATCTCAAATATTTTTCAGCCTAATACTTGGAATAAGATAAATTTCCGTTGAAATTGCCGAGTCCAGGTGAAGTAGTTTCGAGGACTCCCAGCGAGATTCACCGTACGGGATCCGGCGCGATTACCGGCCCATGTAGCGCGGGCTTAGGGCGAACCCTGCGCCGAAACAACGGTAGGGCCGCTCTCCCATCGCCGCGGGATGAATTAAACATTATCACGAGCGAATGACCGCGCGGGGTCGGCCAAGCGCGAAGCTGTCGGGGCGAAGGTAAAACAAACCACCTACTGCAGCCAGCTCCGCGTGTACCCGGAGACGGTTTCGCGGCATGAGTCTGCCGTCTACTAATAATTGAACTTTCACAATTTTATAAATAAGCTGCCTTTTACTTAAGTTTATACCTGGCTTTATTATTTTTTTATTTAGGAAAACACACAGTTGTTTGCAATTAAAAAAAAAATAAAGTGATTACCATGTTGCATTAACCAGTGAAGTTTACGCTAATAATGTTTTTTTTTAAACTAAAATGGAGAATGAAATATTCAAAATTATAATAATAGTTTCAGAATTGTAAACAAATTCTGTATAATTCTGTAATATCTACGAGGCCTGTTCAAAAGAAAAGGTGAATTTTGAATTTTTGCGGGCTGTGTACATTCGATTATCGTTTTTTTTTGTTATGTTGGTACACATACGTTTATCGTACGTTAGCATTATCAGCCATTTTGGATTAGTGGTTTGTTTTTGACAACTGGAAAGGTTAGTCACGTTTGTGTGTGTTCTTCGAAGTTTACTATTGAAAAAATGGATCAAAGAATCAAATCCATGATTTGTTTTTCCACAACTCCAGGACGCTCATCGTCATTAACATCTTTTCGGCCTTTTGTGAAGCGCTTCTACCACTTATAAACACTTTTTTGAGACAAAGTAGACACGCCGAATGCCACAGTCAACATTTTAAGTGCGTTGGAGCACTTTATTCAATTTTTTTTCAATAGAGGACGAACCGCTATAGAACTCTGTCTTGGCACACACTATTTGCTTCATTCACATTTATCCATCGTCGTATACATACTCTTCTGTTATTTTGACTTTTTCATGGCCTGATTCAAGTATTTGATTCACTTCTTCCCCGACTTCTTCTTCCATTCACTTTCGTATCATATATTCTTTTCCCACTTCTTTCATTCGCTCTACATGCCTAAACCATCTAAGCGTCCCATTCTTGGTCCTATTCATTACGCTTAAATCAGCCTTGCATTCCTTATTTAAATTATATTAAAATCTAAAACACAAATATGAAACAGAAAAAGCCAGAGACTAAAAAAACAATGGTCATGACCGAGACTATCGTTCTTTTCAGTTTCTGGCTTTTTCTGTTTAATATTTGTGTTATAGATTATTAATATTATTTCGTAATAAATAAGCATTAATTTCAATTTTTAAAAATATTATCTTCAATTTATCTTAGATTTTATAAAAAAAACATCATGACATCCACATCGAAGTCTATGGATTTTGATGCTTTCTGGGTATTTAAAAAAACTTGTTTAGGGTGATGACAAAAATAGGCAAAATATTTTCATTGTACTAAAGAGAAATGAGAACGAATGTGTCTGTTCATCCTCGAGTGCAGATTGGTGAACCCTATCGGTGCTTCCAATCTTAACAATGATTGATGACGTAGTCTCACGTGTACAAATATTGATCAAGGTAGAAATGAAAACGTTTAAGATTTTTTTTCATTTTTGAAAAATTGTCATCTCTGTAATTTTCTGACTTTTTTTTTCCATTCCACTGACTGAAATATGATTTATCGTTAAGTATTACTTTTTCTTTATTTAAATTCTCGCGATAAAGTCTTAACCTATCCCGTCAAAAAAGGGTGTGTGCATTAACCGAGATAAATTGACGCCGGTCGGACGAGATGGGTTAACACCTAGTCTACACCGACAAACTATTCTCTGCTATATTGTTATCAAAATAAAGTTATCACGCTACATGTTAAAATATCTAAATAATCTTTAATGGGGGCTGCTAATGTACGAACATTTATGTATAGGTTCAGGCCCGGCCCTGAGTGAAACAGCGCCTGGCGCGGGTAAACTCGTATCAAGAATAAGACGAGAGCTCAATTTTTGTCCATTAGTGGTATGTTTTTATTTTATATTATACATACATATATATAAAAAAAATATATATATATATATAAATATATATGTATATACATATATATATATATATATTATATATATATATATATATATATATATATATATATATATATATATATTTATATATATATATATATATATATATATATATATATATATATATATATATATATATTATATATAAATATATATATATATATATATATATATATATATATATATATATACATATATATACATGGCCTGTTCAAAGAAAAAGGTGAATTTTGAATTTTCGCGGGCTGTGTACATTCGATTATAGTTTTTTTGTTGTTGTTATGTTGGTACACATATGTTTATCATATGTTAGCATTATCAGCCATTTTAGATTAGTGGTTTGTTTTCGACAACTGGAAAGGTTAGTCACGTTTTTGTGTGTTCTTCGATTTTTTACTTTTGAAAAAAAAATGGATCAAATAATATGAATTAAATTTTGCGATAAAAATGGAATAAAGTGGAATAGAATTTTGCGTTAAAAATGTATATATTTAAAAAGCACTGTGATTAAGTACTATCAGCGCATTGGCGATTTGCCGCCTGGCGCAGATTGCTTCAATTGCGCCTGTACAGTACAATTTATTTACTAAGACAGTAGACAGATTAATTCCTCATAACTTTTTTCTTTATTTTTATAATTATTCTTCTTCGAAGGTGCGATTTCACATTTTATCAAAATAATTTAAATGGATACGTTATAGACACGCTTGACGAAGCTATTTTTTTATTGACATAATAAATAAATGGAAGTTGACGCCAATATATTTATAATAAAGTGTTGTGTTGAAAATAAAATTCATTCTATCTCACAAACAAAATTCGTACCAAGCAAATGTTTCCATATTTTAAAGAAATACTGGGTAAACACTTGATATATTGCGTTAAATTCCATATGTTTTTAATGAAAACTATGTCGAATCTTAGGAAACTATCGGAAAAATTAAAACAGCGACAAATGAGACTATATATACTCGATACATATATTCGAGTAAGTGGTAAATTTGCGGGATGTTCCAGGGCGGTATGTAATTTATGTTTCACCCCGGTGAATGATCACAATTCAAAAGCGACACGTTGCTTGAAGTGGCTTTATCCGTGTTTGGTGACCAGATTTAAATATCCAAACTTCCTCTTCTACATCTCCTACCTCTGCCTACTATCTTCAGTCTCACGATATATTAATTAATCTGTATTTCAACTGGAGGTACCTACTCCGACGGCTTTTATATAAAACACCATAAATAAATTAAACTTAGCCAACTATCAACGAAAAAATACCCCCCCGTTGGGTTTGTCAAGGCGTCATTGAGCCAAATGCCGAAACGCTGCGCTACAATTCTGATAGCTTTGGCAGAGCGCGAGGGAGGGGCGGAGGGGTGAATACAGCGAGTGTCAGGTGTTTCCTGATACAACAGTTTTATAGAAGGCTATGATGGAAACTTCTGCTCTCTAGTGTAAATCAAAGCGAAATGCTTCTCCACCGAAATGTACACAAAATTTTAATTCAAACACCACTCTGTGAATTTTCCACTGAAGATCGCTTTCCCCGAGATATGCAACAACATAGCCCGGACATGCAAATAAAACAATGCGGGAAATATAAAGGAGGACGGCGGCATTCGCAAAAGGATTTTCGAGAAATAATTTACAGTGCAGATATCCTTTTGTCATTGTACTATTAAATAATGCAGAATTTTAACTCTTACAAATCAGTACATCGAACTGTCAACCGTGCTTTCTACTCAACTGACTATTGACCACCTCTGTAGGTACATGGTCATACGTTTCCGCAAATGATACGAGTTTGCTTTAATTGCGATTGATATCACACTTGCATGATTGTTGCATATATATTTACAGATGATTATCTCGCGCAGTGTTTATTTGAATGTTGCCTTTCACGAGTGTATTTATCCAACCCCTCTCCCGTACAAACACTCGCCCGCGTTACTCGGAATCGAGGCAAGGACAAGGCAAAGGTGCAACGATTCAACTTTTCCTTCTCGCCGCTCTCTCGTTTCTCCACATCCGTTCAAAACATGTCAAAAAATGTAATAAAAATAATATTTTAACATTTTTGAATTAGTAACTAACTGGAACCAGCCAAGCATGGGATGGTGGATTCGCTTGGAAGCAGCAATGTTCTGGAACACTGCGTCGAAACTGGTTTTAAAAAGAGGACGTGCATCAAAAATATAAAACGTACAGCGATAAGCTCCCATACGTATTATTCCGGGTATCTTATGATTTCATTGAAAATTATAGCTTATTAAAAATAAAATGTTTACTTTTACAGGTATATAATGGAGAATAACAGTCTAAATTAGAAGGAATTGCCTAGGCCAGGCGAACTCGTTAAAAGTGGCTGCCTTTTCCACATCGGTCACCCTGTCAGGCGCGGCGTCTGCCCGCGGGAATTATAGCGCAATGATACGTTGCTTCTTCTCATGGAACTTTAAATACCGCTTTTATCTTTTATTAAATAACACACCACGTCGGTACGCATTACAATTATTACACGTTTCTTGTAAACCTAACTGAATTGTTTTACAGTTTGAACTAGGTAGGTACGCTGAGTTTTTTTAAAATAGACTTATTTTACCTGCAAATCCATGTTCGTATGTTGGGCTCAGTGAACATGTTCTTACAATATCTGAATTTGGCAATCGATTATCATCAAATAGTATTTCGTTTCTCGGTAAAATGTTCATCGTTACGTTACTTTGACTTTTCTTTCGTTTTTCGATTTTTTCCAAAGCACAACGAATTGAGCCTTTTCTGTGAAAATAGCCGACAAATCACGAATGATTTTATTTTTGGCAATTGGATTTTTTAAATATAATGTCAGTTACAAAAAAATATTTTTTGTTTGTACGAGAGAAATTTTTTCTTTGAATATTTTATTGTGATTTCTATTATAATTTGATAACTAACTACATGCCCAACCGTCTTTATTGATCCTATTCATTACGCTTTGTATTCTTTCCCGATATCCAAATTTTCAACACGGTCATACATGGATTACCGCACATACGTCTCAGGAATCTCATTTCCACAGAATTCAGTCTACTTTCATCCTTCCTCTACCAGTTCCATGCCTCACTGCCATAAATCAGGGTTGGAATAAGCACTCCATTGTGGACTGCTAGCATCGCTTCATTGGAGTTTTTTTTTGCGCCAACAGTGTTTAGTCCTCCATTAATGAGGTATTTTTTTGTTTTTTGTCGAATACTTTAATTTTATTTTATTTACCCAGAACAGCAGGGCCCGTGTATACATACAAGAAAATGTAAAACAAGAAATGTAAATCAATTAGCTGCGTAGCCTGATAATTGAAAGTCCTTTTAAATTGAGTTTAAAGAGACTAACATACTGTAATTTAAAAATATTTTTTTAACCATTTCATTGATAAATCACCTCCAGGCATTTATATTAATCTTATTTTCGACCGATTCTTTCCGGATTTATCGATTTTTTTCTCCAAATATTCCCCAACTTTTGGACCTAGAGCAAAGCATATCTTTAGATTTACCGCACAATAATTGCGATTTTCCGCATTCAGGGGAACTAGAGCATCCTTATTTGTGGGAATATTTTGAGGTCAAAATATGTATGAGAGGGGGATGAGATCAATAAGAGGAAGATTGAAAAGCGCCTGTCTATGCATTTTAGGTAAATAAACATATGTATAACTCTATGTGGTCACGCAACAGGTCGATACTGACAGTATCTTCCACTCTGGACTCTACTGTTCTACCAAGGATGTCATCATATTGATTTCGACACATTATCCGATTATGGAAATTTCTGGATTATGTTTCCTTTTGGATATTTAGTTATCAAAATGTTTTAATGATTCTCACTTCTATAAAGGGTTAAGGAATACTAAAAATCTTATAATATTTAGAAAATTAGTAGCTTTGTTAAGAGATATAGACATTGAGATATACAAATGGAGTAAACATTAGCGTTCAAAAGATGGGCCACTAAGTTGCGGCCAATTGGCATCTCTGAGCTTTCGTTGGCTTCAGTCGGTTACAAGCGCTTGCCGTGTATAAATCTCCTGCGGAAACTGCAAAATGCCTACATGTACGCTAAGATACTGCACAAGTCGTTCTGGAAAAGATGGAAAAAGCAATGGTGGAACTTTTCATCAATAATTAGAGTGTTTTCATTATCAATTTTAGCGACAATCAGCTCTTTTAATGTTAATCAACTAATTCATATTTTGCCGTAAGCTATCTCTGTTGTGCTCATTCGGCCGACCGTAGTGTAAAAGAGACAGAACCGGGGCTGCCACAATCAACGCAACATATTAAAATATTTATATTTTATTTATTATTAACTTATAATATAATTCATTTATATTTTATTTCTTATTAACATTATCTCCTTGCTTGTACCAATGAATGTTGAAAATAATTCCAAATATATTTTTACACAACATAAACTTTCACATAGATTAATTTAACAAAAAAAACTAGCCAACATCGCCGTTATTTGCATAAAAATGTAAAGTTAGAAAAAATCTATGTATTTTTGTCACAACTAATTTTTGTTTTTAGTTATTTAATTTAAGATTCCTCCGCCCAGTTCATGAAAAGAGTGAAGATTGGATCAAATTTGTTTAAAATAATCGCAGTGGAGAGTGTTAATTACCTAACAAAAATACATATATCTGATCTCTTCATTTTAGATATGTATCACAAAAAACAAGGGCGACGTTACTTGAAGAAATGTGTAATTTTGTTGCCTATTTCATGTGTTTTGTCTTGTATTATTACTAAATATATTTTTACTAAATCTCTATATACCAGTAAAAAATATAATTCTTCTATTATTTGCTCTTATCCACTTCTCTATTCATATTATTAAACCTGCAAAGCTTTTATCTAAATCTTCTGTAAACCTTCATTAAATTGGTATTTTATAACCTTATATTTAATAATGTATGTACTACATATTTTTTGACACGGGAACTTCTTACAGTGAGGTATTCAAAAACAATTAATATTTATTATCAATATAAGTAAGGAATAAAAAATAATTACACCCGAAAAATTATTTTTTTCGCAACAATTATCAATTGTAATTTTTATGTAAGATGGAATGCGGCAGCCCTAACAGATTTTGACCAACGTGGGCAAATGTCATCTGTTTTTTACTCGGGTGATGTGTCGAATGCTTGGTTCGTTCGCGTTCGGCAAAAATCGGTCGAGATCGGAACTCCCCCGACCCCTGCCGATTTCCTGGGTTAGAACAATATTTTAGACGAACTTTACAAGGAACGTTGACTCTATTTATATACCTCAATGGATATAGATAGGTTTGATGACTTCCGTGGTTGAGCGGTAAAGATCCTCGACCACGAATTTAAAGGTTAGGGGTTCAAATCAAAGCGTGGGCTAGTATATTTTAAAATTAGAATCAACTTTAAAGTTTTAATACTTATTATATTTAATATTAATTATCAAAAAATATCAATAATCTACAACGTAAATATGAAACAGAAAAAGCCCGAAAATACAAAGAAAAACGATCGCAAACAAGACTATAGTAGAGGTTCCGAGTTCGAGTCTCGGTCGCGACCGTTATTTTTTTTAATTTTCTGTATTTTTCTGTTTAATTTTTACGTTGTAGACTACTAATGTTATTTCAATAATTAATTTGATCATTTTTTTTAAATAATATAAAATACATGCCAATATAATATTTGCGACACATTCCAAAGTGGGAGATACTATCAGTATCGCCCTGATGAAATACCATAGTTTGGAGACCAGATCTGAATAGACAGGTATTTCCAAACTTTCATCATCCCCATCTCCTTTTATTTCCCAATTCCTCCAGTCTCACAACATTCCCCGATTGGAGATGCCATAGTCCCACTGGCTCCGGACAGTTAGGATTCTTGTTCGGTGTTCAGACAAAATAAAGAAGAAAATGACATATCGCCCATGTCGAAACAATACCTCGTATCTTCGTTCAAAATAAAAAAAATACACAACTTGGCCAAATCTCGTAATCCAAATAAAATTTTTAAGGGTTTTGTTTTCAATTTGTAGTAATTCCTTCTGAAGCCTTAAAAACAATGATTCCTCCCGATTGTCACCAGTTATATGATAGCCTTCCACATATAAGATAAGGGTAGGTACATACATTTTTTGACTGTTAAATTATGTGGCATGTAATTTTTCTATGTGATAAAAAAATCTGATATGTTGACAGTATTTTAGCGTTATCTGTAAAAATTGTATTGTGTGGAATACAAGGTATCGTTTTGTCACGAGCGATGTATAAATATGCCCCGACGAAGGCATGGTTAGCCGAAACCAGCCGGGGTGTTGATGAACGAAAGGTTACGGTATTTCTTAAAAAAATATTTAGCATTTAAAAAAACGTAAGTACGGGATACCGGTGGGCAGCGCGGGCACATTCGGGCCGAGATTACGATCAATAGCGGAGTGGGACGTTCCCGTGTTTGCTTACGGGGCGGGCGGGCCGCAATAATTATTGGCCATATCTCTCTTGTTATCTCCCGTGAATTTGAATATGACAAAACGCCGTTCACTCACGGCCGACATATTTGCATAATGCGGCCGAGGAATGGCCGCATTTAATCCCCCGTCCCCTTCGATTGTAATCCATTCATTCACAATGGCTACGAGCTGGTTAGCGGCCGGCACGGAAAACAACATTTTTTCTTTAAAAGAAAATTACGGACCAAGTCATTCGCCACGTACCTAGATGATTTATCGCGAATAAAGCTCTTCCTATCTGAAATGTAGATTTAACTACGCATAATTCATGGATAGCCGCGGTGCCTGTCTGCAATTTTCAGAATTTATAACGAAAAAGCGTAAATCTCGTGCCTTCTTGTCTGTTGCTGTTTATTATTATCTTCATCTTCATCATCATAATTATTGTTCATATCTTCACTGTTGGGTGAAGGTCACGCCAAACTTTTTTCACCCTTCTTGGTCCATTCACGTTCTTCGACGTCAAGTGCTTCCGCCTTACTTATTTATTTCTTGGCTATTTTATTTACTTGTCTTCACTTAATTATTATTTAGTATATGTAAGTATACTGGTAACTAGGTTTTACCGACGTTCACTATATACATAGCCTGTTCAAAAGAAAAGGTGAATTTTGAATTTTCGCGGGCTGTGTACATTCGATTATCGATTTTTTTTGTTATGTTGGTACACGTATGTTTATCATATGTTAGCATTATCAGCCATTTTGGATTAGTGGTTTGTTTTTGACAACTGGAAAGGTTAGTCACGTTTTTATGTGTTCTTCGATTTTTTTTACTTTTCAAAAAAATAGATCAATGAATATGTATTAAATTTTGATGTTTTTATTAAGTTTTGAAATTTTTTTCAAAAGTAAAAAATCTAAGAACACACAAAAACGTGACTAACGTTTCCAGTTGTCAAAAACCAAACACTAATCCAAAATGGTTGATAATGCTAACATATGATAAACATATGTGTACCAACATAACAAAACAAAAAATAATCGATAATCGAATGTACACAGCCCGCGAAAATTCAAAATTCACCTTATCTTTTGAACAGGCCTCATATTTAGATGTATTTCTAAGCGTGCTTTTTCAATCGATTTTACTGAAGACAAGCAAAATACATTTCAACTTTCGCTTTCTATACTATCATGTTTTCAATTTATACCTTCGTTCGACTGTGCAAAATAATAGTTAGTGTAAACTTTTTCACTCTTGACAGTTTGTCTCACAAATCTGAATCTTTTCCCAATTCAAATGTCTGCAACATGCGATATGTACATATCGTCGCCGGAAAGGCGAAAGGGCTGAAGCACTATTTTCTGAAGTTTACACCGGAGCAATTTAAAGTTTTTTGTTTGTTTTACAATTAAATTCATAAGTCTTCAGTACCTGGTTGGATTGTGTTTTAAGATTTTTAATTTTAGCTTTATTTATTTTATTTTAGTTACTACAAAGTATGTAATTTTATACTACTTGATATTACTAATGTATTTTAAATGGTTCTTACAGGCTATTTGAAATTTATTAATTGGCATCATTTAGGTGGTTTCCGGAAACGCATTATAACATTTCATCCCTTTATAAAGTAAGCTGTTTTGTACATTGATTTTATTATTTTTTGGTAGTTTGATTTCTTTACATGTCCTTGTGTTATGTTTGTAAATACCAACGATGTAAATACTATTTGTAGCTGCATAGCACATTTCTTGAAAATCTTCCGACAAAGTAGTGATTTAAAAATATATTATATAAAACGATGTTTTCAATCTCGAGCTGAACGTTTTAGAAAACCCTATTAGTGGCCAAATAAAGTAATGGGAGGTTTGCGTACAGTGAATTGTGGCTCTCGATAGGGCACCTCATTAACACGGCAAAACCGACAAAAATCATTTCGTTATGCGGCGAGAGCGTTTCAACATAACGACGGAAATCTCGTCACACTATTTTTGGCATATTATTTCGTATTTTGCGGGTGAACTGACAGGGGCAGCTCGGGTCGACTGATTGTCAAGTGTTGCACATTATTATTAAACAGTAGCTGTATTCGAATGATTTAATCAAACCTTTTTTTTAAATCCAACTCAGTGATAATTTTAAAAACACCTCTTAACAAGCAATAATAAAAATTGATTTATTTAGGGGTTGTGCAATAATAATAATAATAAAGTTTTATTCCAGAAGGTATGCAGGAGTAGAGCAATGCAAAACCTTCCATAATTGATATAAATACATGGTAATAATAATAATGAAATGAAAGTTGTAATACAGACAATAATAGTAATAAAGAAAAATAAACATAAATTCATAAGAAAAAAAAGAAATATTAATGGAGGATATTAGGTCTCATTTCTGCAAAAAAGCCATCAAGAGGGAGTCCATCTTGTATATATCTTGCAATGTGATGTAATCCACAGTGACATTGTTTAATTACAGTAAATTGATTAAAATTAAATAATAACATATTGCAGAGGGGATAAAATCAATATAGAAATGTAAAAATAAAATAGGTAAAAACAAAAATAAAAATAATATTCAATAAAAAGAAAGGTATAGGGTAAAAATCAATACAAAACTTGGTTAAGAAATGTCACCATGAAAACTAAAATAAAAATAATAGAAAAACAATCTTGAAGTAACAATATATGGAGGGAGAGCTAATTATTTTTACCCAACCTACACAAACTTGCGAAAAATCACTTTCTCCGGGCTTTTACGGCGTACACCATGAGAGAAAAAGAGACACCAAATTTCTTGGCCCGCTTCTATATACTGTCATAATGATCTTAAGGTGCTGGTTCCTTGAAGTAACACTGGCGGGGCTCAGCCCACATTTTTTATTATGCCACTAAACTTGACACAACTAAACGGTTTTTTATAGGTTAGATGCTATATTTTGTTGATAAAAATACTGTGAAAAAGTGGCTATACGAATACACAAAAACATTATGTCGATATGTGATATGAATGGATATATAAATAAAATGTAACATTCTCGTCAAATCGCCCATCAGCGTGATTTTTCAAAAATTCGGTTGTTTCACCACTCATCAACGCGGGAATTTGACGAAAGCTTCAGATTTCCTGACCGCCCGAAATCGATCGGTTAACGGCGCTGACGGATCGTCAAATATTTGAAATGGAAATGTCAAAAAAAAAAATGGCGGACATCTTCAAACTTGAGGGCTAATGTTAATATTATTACAATTTTGACATTTTGCTCAATTAAAACCCAACGATTTAAACTTCCGAAGTTAACGGTTTTATGAGAAAATGTTTTGAAACCCTTTTTAGAACATACGATTGTTAAAAATAGTTGGTTTCTGTCATTTAAAATCGTATTGAAACATCGACATCCAAGTATACTGGAATCTAATATCAATAAAGTTTGATCTATTTTATATGCAAACATAATGTATGTACATACACATGATTTTTGTTCATGACATAACATAATATTGTTCACCAAAACTTCTCATGTTGTAAAGATAATTAAATATACAGTTTTCTGTCATATATAAGCTATGGGAAACTGAATTTATGAATGATATGAAAACAAATAATCATACACTTGTATTATAAGCAACATATATTATAATCTTTACAACTTTGGCAATACCGTTGGCAGTTCATTTTATAAAAGACAATTATCTAAAATCTATAGTGTCTTTCTAAGCTTTAGTACTTATATTAGGCTACTGCGACAATTTGCATGCTATTTCACATGTGTATAGATTACCGAACACATTCAACGTCAAATCACAAATATTTCAGTTGAAAATTAGTCTTACGGTGTAAAAGGTTCTGCACGAGCTGGCTCGCACCATCATCCTTAGCTAATCTCTGCGCGAGGGACAATCTTACCTAGATGTAATTGACTAACACAGATGCGTCAGCTAGATTGGTTGAATCCTCCATAGTCTGGCAACTGGTGCTCTCCAACTGACTTACCGTGTACATACAAACCTAGTCACCTGCAACTGCTATGATGATAAAAACACATTCCTTTAAAAACTATTTTATGAGCTAAAGAGAGGTACAGGTAAAATGTATTTATAATGAAAAGCTTTTTGTTTTCAATATTGTCTTTATTTAAATTAGAAGTAAAACATAGCTGCAAATCACATCCAATTAATTTGAGGTGGTGATTTTTCTATATAGCTATAACACATACAGACAGATATTGTTAGATTATTAACTTTATTTTATTTGAGTATATATTTCAGCAGGACTGGGTAGATGATGGACAATCTGCCATATGACAATAGTTATTTACAATATTGAAGTATACAAATAAAATACTAGATTACTAATTTAGATTTAAACTCACAAATATAATACTTTCATTATGGAGGAAAGCCGTCAATTCATTTCACGTGTATGTTTAATTGGGAATTTGATGAAAATGTTACATTTGATGATTGGTATAACAACTGGCCTTACTAAAGTCCACTTGACATCCTTTGCATGGGGATAACTTAAAAATTAATACAATAACAACATTTTTTGTGATAATTATACTGACGTTATTATAAATTCTAACAAGGAAACGCACTAAAATGGTTCACAGTTGGTGGTGAAAAGCTAATAAGTTAAAACTATTGTTACAACCGTGAGATTCTTCTTACACAGTTTTCCAAAACACAGTATTGCCAATTGCGTTAAATCTGTTTCATTCCTTCCTCCAGTAGGCAGTGTTCGTACTCCTCTCGTGGGCTTCCTTGCTACCATTCTAGAAGAAGTAATAATATTGTATATCCATACAAAATAATCAATTATACATATATTAATTCACTGAACAAATAATCGGGGCAGCCAAACAACAAAGACACTTGACACCAACTTTAGTAAAATAATATTGTGTTCAGGGTAATCATATACAATTATGTTAAGGATATTTGTTGGTTTCACGTTTGTAAGCATACAAATTAAACAGGTAATGCAAGCTAAATAACAAATGTCAAGTAACCAATATGCAAAAAACCTCTCTCGCACGAAGTACATAGCTTTTATTTGTTATAGATTTCCAAGCCATTGAATTAATTCCGTGGGGCTCGCGTCAGTTTTTAGGTTATTTCTTTGGTACAGGGTTATCTAAAACACATAATAATCAAACATTAATGCGATTGGTTGTTACCATGTGTATATTAGACATGTAATTAAGTGAATGCGCACAAAAATAAAACTCACTGTCAAACCAGAAATAGCGGTCAATATCTGACATATTCAATATTCCATAGACAACTAGTCAGTGTGGCCAGCGTAAAAATCAATCTTATTCAAATTCTCTGGAATAAATGTCCGTTTAAACTGGTCATATTCAAATGAATTTTCAAATGTAACGAACATCATTTTCTTTCTGAAACAACCCAATTCACGTCACATCACATTCACTGAAAAGAAGTTCGTCACAATCAAATATTTTGAAGGATCCTTCAAGTTCTGTGAAACAACTGGGCCTTAAATAATGAAAATAACTAACAGGTTGAAAACAGTTCGTTCTAAACATTTAAAAGTAAAAATGTCAAAAATTCCTTAAAAATGGAATTCTACTGCGAATTAAAAGCTTCCAAAACAGAAATACTTCTACTCTAAAAAAAAGGTTTTATTCTATATGATGTTTTTACGTTTATTTTATGGGCTGTGAAAAACTCCTAGATGTCATTTTTTTAAAATTCTTAGTAAAACGAAAAACAAATGAATTGTTAACGCCTTGGAAAGCTTTAATATTGTAATTAATAACACTAGGACAAAAATAAGCAAAATAAGTGGTACACTAAATTAATTTATACAACTTTATACAGTAAAAAAATGATAATTATAATAAACGTTTGAAAACATTTGATTTGAAACAATTACAAAAAAAAATGAATTGGGTACTAATGACACCTAAATTAAAGGTTAAGGCACACGCAATCTTCCTTATATTCACGTCCATGTGATATTTTGATTGTTTCAATTAATAAATTATTAAAGCGGCAAAATTATATAGGGTTCAACAACCGCAAACTTTATTTTTTTTTTACTTTAATAAATTTATTTGTAACATAAAAACAATTCGTTTCTACGACTCGTTCTCGTGTTCAACAGTTCTGATTTGGAATGATTTAACGGTCCCTGTGTTTCCCCTCTCCTTTGTTTTTTGAAATAGACCCTCCACACAGCATCTCCAAAGATGACGTGGGCTCCGAGGGAAATTGTTTCCCGCAGGGCCTCCCGTGTGGAGTTAATAGAGAGAACAAAACCAAAAACTTTGCTATTCCATACTTTTCTTAAAACTGTAACAAATATCCACAACCCTTCTCCTACAAGTTGTAGTTGTCTAATTTTAAAAGCGCGATTAAAATAATTATTCTTGTCGCTTACCTAGGTTAGGTATAGGAACTATAAAATATATTTAAAACAGTGGTAGGAAATTTGCATGTTACTTTCGATGAATAACCATGAATAATTTATTTGGATTTTTATTTTTTTCATTACGGCTCTGGTAATTTGCTTTGGCGACTTTATTGAATTTAATCCTATCGAAATGGCTTATTAGACTCGGCAGAATTACAAACTTCCTGACTTTAGACGGCCGGAGCAGTTTTAATGAAGTTTTGAAGTTATTCTGAAAATACATTTCTAACTAATGAACCAATCGAGAAAAAGTATCCAATTCCAATCGAGACACGTGCTCGCTGCTCTATTATAAATTACTACCAGAAAAACCACATTATGTACTATTTCATTTTAGGTTAATATAACATAAGTTTTACGTTTAAATTATAATAGCGGACTGAACGCTGTTGGCGCAAATAAAAAAAATGACAAAAAAGCGAAGCTAGCAGTCTACAATGGAGGAAGGGCGAATTTATACTGAATGATCTAAAAAATAGATTCTTGAGGCGTGTGTGTGTTAAAAACATGTATGGCCGTGGTAAAAATGTGGATATCCGAAAAGAATACAAGCCTGATTGGTGTAAGTGTCATGAATAGGAATAAGAAAGGGACACTTAGATAGTTTGAGCATGTATAGCTAATGAAAGAAGAAAGAAGTGTAAGATGAATATATAACGCAAAAGTGAATGGTAAAAGAATCCGGCAGACCCCGAGGAAGACACAGTGAATCAAATACTGTCAAGAGTCAGTAAAACATATTAGTACATATGAATGTGAATGAAGCAAGGTGTGTGTGTAGAGATAAATTTGAATGATGGTCCATCCCCTCTGCATACCCCTGCGGGGAAACGGCTCGATGGTTAATTAGCTAGTTACTTCAGTGTGGCAATGCTTGAACAATCAAAAATATCTTTCCAGTAAATGGTGTGACTCAAAGCAATAATTATTATTAGTAAAAAAATCCCTAATAACATTAAAAAAAAAACAGTAACAACATCGTATCTATTTACGTTTATTACATAAATAATGTTTCACTAGAAATGAATGCACATGGTTTATAATGCATGAGATTTTATATTTGCACTTGCATTTTCCACAATATTACCATATTTCAGCATAATTTTTTCTGTGATTAGAATCACAGCGATTCATTTAGCATAAAGTTATTGTTATAATAACAGGTGAATTATATTACATTATGTTATATTATATTATGTTTACATAGTTGCTTTGATAATTGCACGCTCAATGCAAACAATACTACGGTTGATGATCATAATTAATATTATTAAAAAAATTGCAATTTCTAACAATAATTCTAGCGATAAATTGTATATGCAAGAATTATCTTTCATGAGCATTGTTATTTTTTTACCAGATGTGTAGTGATTACCCGTGCCTCTTGATATTCATAGGGATCACATCTATTCAGGTACCTGTCAACTATCGCATTACAAAAATGATTTTTTTTAATTCTGAAGAGAAATATTTACTTGCATTTAAAACGGCATAATTTCAACATGTTTCTTAATTCGATGAAGAACTTCTTGATTGGTTCTCAATCTGTCCAATATATTTTATACCCAAACATATCCATATTTCTATACTTCTGTGTTTAAGCATGGTTTAGTTTAGTTTCTAGAGATGGTCGATATCAGAATTGGGTGTACCTGCGGTTCCAGTTACCGGTGACCGGCGAGGAACCTGTTATTTATCCAGTTATTTTTGGAACCGGTTCCTAATGCCAGAAAAGTTTCACGAAGGAGATTTTTTAGAAAAGTACTAGCAAATCGAAACAAAAATAACTGGAACTGTAGAATTAGCCCAAAAAAACACGAAAAGAACCGACAAAGGACGTCGTTTTTTTTTATTTGCGAAGATTTGGAACCGGTTCTTTGGAGAAATAATATCGACGGTTCCAGTGACCGGCTAGAAATCGGTTCTTTTTTACCGGGACAGGAATATCGACCATCTCTATTAGCTTCCATGCTGTTCTGATTCTTAAATATAGAGCAATCGCTAGGTGTTTAAGCTTATTTAACGGTTTCATCAAGCAAATGTAGATAAGTCAAGAATTTATTATTTTATTTAATGAAACTAGTGAAAGAACATCTTGTTATGAAACTAGTGACGGCCTCCGTGGTCGAGTGGTTAGACGCTCAAAAACGAATTCAAAGGTCGTGGTTCAAACTCGGTGTACGCAAAAAAACTTTTGTTTAATTAGTATGTGTCATTACACATTTAATTCATATAAACATAATATGAAGTATATTTGCGGCACGTTCCAAAGTGGTAGATAATCTATGTATAGCCCTGGTGAGAGACCACAATTCATAATCGAAACGAAGCTTGAAATGGCTTTAGCCGTGCTTGGTGACCAAATCTGAATAGCCAGGTACTTTCCAATCTTCCTCTTCTTTATCTCTTTCCCTTCCCCACTTCCACCAGCCTCACAAGATACCCCAATTGGGGATGCCATAGTCTCACTGGCTCTGGACGGTTCTAGCAATTGAGACTCTTGTGCGGTATTTACTATTAAAAGAAAAACATATCGTTGCCGGAAAGGCAAAAAAGGTAAAGCTCCATTTTGAGAAGCTTACACCAGAGAACTTTAAAGTTTTTATTTATTTTTTTGAAGCGACAAAAATCTAAAAAAAGAACCAAAATTGTGTCGCTTGAGTCAAGCCTACTCCCGAATGATAAATATATTTTATATGTCCGAAGGGTCACAAAAGTCTTCAGAATCAAACAAGAGTCAGAGGATTCGTTGCAGAAAAAAAAAACAAATCAAAACTGCATGTTTAACTAATTTTTGACAAAAGTGTCGCTTAAGCCCTTTTGCATTTCCAGCGACGACATGCATACCTATAATAATAACACGGATATCTAAACTTGAACCGCTTTATGGACGATAATAAACGTCTAATTAGTAATTAATGTAATTACGCTATTAACTAACTAAGTAAGCACTTACCGATTTGCTTCTCCTCACTGTAAGTCCCACTGATTACAGGCTCTGCAGCTTTCAAGTAGGTAGCATATAAAAATAAAATAAAATATGAAAATTCATCAGACCTAATTAGTGGTGTTCAGAAAATTAAATGAAACATGCTTTTAGAGCAATTAATAGTGTGATATTAACTACTACAATATTTGATTGTAGGTTCCAGTTCTTTTCGATTTCAAATCTCTAACGACAAGTACTTTTTATTTTGGCAAGGAACCGGTTCCAGTTCTTTTCACTTTCAAATCTCTACTGACTAGTACTTTTGTTTTGGCGAGGAACTTTTGCCGATTTGCTAGTACTTTTCGAAAAAATATCAAGGAACCGGTTCCAAAAAGAACTGGACAAATAACCGGATAAATTCAAATATCATTACGAGTGTTCACTGCGAAGGGTTCATTTTAAAGAACTAGGAGTTCGTGAAGCATTCACAAAACATTGAAGTTTTTCCCAACGCTACTAACGATGTATTTTAACCCGATATCTGCAAAATTAACAATAAACATGTAACGATTTAATCTACACGTCCCTGGTCGTATTACGAGTCATTAAATCCGAGCGAAGACGAAATGTGGCATAAAGAAATGAAGACGTCTGTTTCCTCTACGCCTATCTGCGGTAAAGATATGATTAATAATTCCCGCCGCCGCCCATTCGGAGTTTTTTTTCTTTTATTTACGCGTCGAACTCCGGGGCGGGGCGGCGAGGGGCGCTAAGCTTCCGCCCGGCACTAAATCATCGCGTCTCTCGGCCGTTTGAAGGAAAATATGATCGGTTATGAATATTAAATATCGCCTTTCTTCCCGCTGGGGGCATGCCCGGGCGCCAGTCTGAGAACACTGTGGACCGCTCGTTTGACCGATCAAAGAAACCACCCGCCCTTGTGGACAACTACGGTCGCTGTGTCTGGGATGGCGCGCACGTTCTGCTGCTTTTGGCGGAGTAATTTTGCGCGATGCAGATGTAACAAAGTCTCATCCCTGAAAGAGTACACCCTATTTTTCCTTTTTAGGTTTATTAATTTACAAACTAAAAAATACATAACACGAAATGGAAAAAAAGAGCAACAAAAAAATAACAGCACAAATATAATATCACAATGAAGCAATGACAAATAATAGGACAACATATTCATATGAAAGAAAGTTCAAATCAAAGCCAAGTTCAAGCCAAAGTTTTGGTAGAGTCGTAAAGAATGACAAAAATCATTTACTGGTATTAAAAAATGGCTTTAGTTAACAAATCTCGACATTCTGGACAGTGGAGAGTAATACCCATAATAGTACAGTGATGATTGAGGAACAGCAATTAATTGTTTCTGAGTCTACGGCGAAAGTATATATTTAACCCATCACTGCTCCCAACTGTCCGGAGTAAGTGGAATTACGGTATTCCAAGTTGGGGTATGTCATGAGACTGAACAGGGAACGAAGGAGATGAGGAAGAGTAAGGTGGGGGAGTACCTGGCTTAACAGACATGACTACCCGACATGACTAAAATAATTTAAAGCGGTCTTTCACTAGGGCGATACTTCCTCTGGTATCTTATCTACCTCGGTTCTTGTACGGCGCAGCTAATTGGACAATGTAATTATATTCAGATGAATATGGAACTCAAGCATTCGTGACATATATAATATTATAGGAAATTGTAGATTCTCAATCAGATAAGTATCGCCTTGGTAATTGGTAATTCGCCATTCAGAATCGAAAAGTTGCTTGAAATGGCTTCTGACCAGGTACTTTCCGACTTTCGTCTTCCTCATATTCTTGCCGCATATTGAGGATGCCATAGTCCCACTGGCTTTAGACGGTTGGGAGCAGCTGGGACTTTTGTGCGGTATTCGCTATATCGTCACCGGAAAGGAAAAAGGGCTGAAGCGCCATTTTTAGAAGTTTATACCAGAGCACTTCAATTTTTTTTGTACAACAATCAATTATTTAGTACCTGGTTGGATTTTAAAACAAAAAGTTGACCTAGATAACCAAAAGCTCTCACTGAGTTATTTGAAGCGACAAAAAGCTAAAAAAGTTCCAAACTTGTGTCGCTTGTATCAAGCCTTTTCCCAAATGGTAAATATATGTTAGATGGTTGAAGGGCCGCATAAAGGCTGATTCACACCAACGTCCGGTTCCGCTCAGTGCCGATATTGTTCCGCAAGAAAACTTATTAATTTTTTGAACGATTTTTTTTTAAAACCATTTTTTTATCACTAAATAATATTTTTATTAATTATTAAAAATATTATTTAGTGATAAAAAAATGGTTTAAGAAAAAATCTGCGTTGTAAGTATTTTTACACTTCAAAATAATTATTTAACTAAATAAGTAGTTAAATATCACAAGGGTGGGCAGAAGGATATACTGCCACACAAATTTGTCTTGGCACATACTCTTTGATTGATATTCATACCATATCAATAAGTTTTCTTACGGAACAATATCGGCACTGAGCGGAACCGGACGTTGGTGTGAATCAGCCATAAGTCTTCAAAATCAAATTGAATGAGAGTCAGAGATTTCGCTACAGAAAAAAACTGATCAAAACTGCATATTAAACTTTTTTTTAACAAATTGTTGTTTACGCCCTTTTGCCTTTCCAGCGACAATTTATATATACCTATCCATTTTTATTTTTTATACATATTAAAAAAAAGATTTATATTTACAATCTTAGTGAAATAGGTACGTACTCTTCTTAAAGTAATATGTATTCACGGGCGGTATCTTAAAAATGGTAGGTAAGATCAATCATGTGGACTGTGTTTAGGTCAAAGGCGTTTTTCCACTTTTTTTTGTAAGCAAACATAGACCTAGTGGTTTTAACCACTGTCACATTTTACAGTGTGGCAAAACGATGGTTAGTGAAAATACGATTTTTTTAACGCTACCACTTCATATAATCACCTCCGTTCTCGGCCTAATTCAGCGATGGATCAAATTATGATCCGGTGCCAAACATAACAGCACCACCGTTATGTTATCACTAAGGCCTAAATTTTCATGAAAAAAAATGATATAAATCACTTTCTCCGGGTTTTTACGTTATACGCCATGAGAGAGAAAGAGACAACAAATATAATACACCGCTTCTATGTACTGTCACAATGATCTTGGGCTCCTGGGTCGCCGAGGGGCTCCGCTCATATTTTTTATCATGCCACTAAACTTGACATAACTAAACGGTTTTTTAGGTTATATGCTATTTTTTGTTGAAAACAATACTCTGAAAAAGTGGTTATACGATTTAACAAAAGCATTATGGCGATATGTGCTATGAATGAATGTATAAATACCCTAACCTTAGTCTTAGCCACGCCCAGGTCCGCCGAGTCCGGTAAAAATCATCAAAAACTGACTACACTGCATTGGATAGATACCACTCTATATACTCTAAATATAAAACACTAGGCACAAGGAACCAAGCACAAGGCACAATAATTGCAATTTAACAAGGCACACAGTTGATATGTAAAAAAAAAACTTTATTTCATCGGATCGCAGTTAGGTCTTCTTAGATTCGAATAAATGTACATATTATGAAAAAAAAACTGCTGACAAGACTGACTGAAAAACTGAGTCAAGGGCTTCGATATCAATATTGTTGTCTAACGTCCAAAAGCGCAAAGAATGTAATTTCTACTTTTAATAGAATTTTATTGTAAGTTTCTTTAAAACACTATTATACCCTCAGAGTAATAATATACAAAAGAGAGAGCGCTGCTGTAGTCAATTTTGATGAGTTTTGCCGGAGTCGGCTAGACCTGGGCGTGGCTAGGACTAGGGTTAGGGTATTTATACATCCATTCATAGTACATGTCGACATAATGTTTTTGTTTATTCACTTTTTCACAGTATTGTTATAAAACAAAATATATCATTTAACCTAGAAAACTGTTGACTAATGTCCATTTATGTCGCATACGAAAACGTGTGGGCGGAGACAACGGAGATGCGAGACACGAAGCACATCCTTACAGTACTTTAAAGCGGTGTGATAATTTGGGAAAATTTGCTGTCTCTTTCTTTCTAATGGTGTACGACGTGAAATCTCGGAGAAAGTGATTTATCCCCAATTTGTATAGGTTGGGTAAAAAGAATTAACTCTCTCTCCATATATTGTTACTCCAAGATTATACCTAGTAACCCCACGATTTTACATTTTAAAGATGTAGATTTTATTATATAATATTATATACTCGCATACACCTTCCATATACAGTTGGAAAGAATAAATTTGTATTTTTATGCTAATAGAGAAATAACAGCACCTACATAATATTTGAAGTAATTACCAAAATTACGTTTGGAAGAACATTTAAGTCAAAGCCTTAACAAGGTTTTGATAGAGTCGTAGAGAATGACAAAAATCATTTAACCTGGTACCAAAAATTGGTTTGAGTTTACAAGTCTCGACATTCTGGACAGGGAGAATGATACCCATAATTTGTATAGTGATGATTGAGGAATAGCAATTCATCGTTTCCAAGTCTACGGCAATGGCAATTATAAAAAAAATATGTATTTATTTTCAAATATTTGTTGAAGTCAAATAAAGATCGGCGTTTGGAGTCGCATCTGAAATTCGAGTTGCTCTACTTCCCGATTATCGCTGGTTTATTATGGCCGTATTTCTGCGTCATTATAAACCAAGCGCATCACTCTCAGGTCACGGGGTTACTGCCGAAGAAATAATGTGCCGTGGATAATGCTCGTTCCCAACTTCTTAGAGCTAGAAATCTCAACACGTGTTACCGTTTAACTCGAGGATATACGAAATACGGTACCCTCAAATTCTGTGCTTTTACGTTCACAACACTTTGACACAAGGAAATCTCACGATAAAATTTCACAAAAACACGTTTTTAAAGTTGTTTTCCCCAAACATGTACACCTTTGCGGGTTGTGAGTTGATTGTGCTGTTTTTTGAAAGTGCGGT
>JAGWCC010001842.1:0-12670 GCA_022651775.1 Drusus annulatus
TTTCGGAAGACTAGGATATGTTTACACTTCATTCATATTTCGAGTATTTTTAGTATTTTTTAATTGTATTCGCCCGAGTGGGCTTTTACATTTAAATTTATAATTTTATGCTCATACAAAAGAATTTTTTTTTTTGTTGAATAGCAAAGAATAGTGTTCGATTACATTAAATGAATATTGATTGAAGATATAACATGATACTAGCGAGTACCCGGCATGCTTTGCAATGCCTTTCACAAATAGGAATTTATTTTTAATTTTATTATTTTTATTGAAGTGCTTTTGGAATATTACATCATCTCCTTGAAATTTGTGAAAAAATTATTTAATTTCCTTGGATTAACAATATATGGAGAGAGAGCTAATTCTTTTTACCCAACCTATACAAACATGGGATAAATCACTTTCTCCGGGTTTTTACGTCGCACATCTTTCCTTAAATTTTTTTCCCAAATTATCACACCGCTTTAAAGTATTGTAAGAGTGTTCTTCGTGTTCCGCGTTTCTGTTGACTCCGTCCACACGTTTTGATATTCGATATAAATAGACATAACTCAACGGTTTTCTAGGTTATATGCTACATTTTTGTTTATAAGAATACTGTGAAAAAGTAGTTATACGAATAAACAAAAACATTATGTTGATACGTGCTATGAATGAAAGTTTCATACCATAGCCCTAGTTCTAGCCATGCCCAGGTCTAGCCGAATCCGGAAAAGCTCATTAAAACTTACTACAGCAGCGCTCTCTCTTGTATATTATTGCTCTGAGTTAATTCTAAACATTTATTTAAAAAAAAATATATATATTCCTTAAGTAGGTAGCTAATTGTGTTTTACATCTGTGGCTAACCGAAGTGGTATATCTATTGGCTGACCTATATATAAAAAAGCGAGATCAATTTTTTGAGTCTGACAAGCGAAAGAATGCGGCTGACAGCTGATGCGTAGGAGGCGGGGTCTGCCGGGAAAAATCGCCAATCTCCATTGAACAGATTTTCTACTTCCCGAACAGCTTCGGCAAGGCTGCAGTAAGCAAAGGGCCAACCGCATTCTTTAATTTGTTGAGCTCAACACAATGTATTTCGTTTCCGTTGGTGAAAATAATAAGTCTTATAAATCAATTGCCCTTAAGATTAGGAATAATGATCTGTCATTGGCTTAGTGGAGATTCAAGAATTCGATTTCAATCATTCAAGCTGTGGAGTTTCATCAGATTTAATTTCTAATTAATTGTTTTAAATCCAATACACACTTTCAAATACACGCAAAGTCCAGCTAAACGCACCCCCGCGAGCGCCACACCGACCGTTTTACTATAACGTGTCAAAAGCAGTAACTGCATATGACCTAACGCCGCCAACGTCAGAGTAAATAACTCTATGTTCACTAGACTACACAAAATATGTGTGCATGTATGCTGTGGGCTTTTGCATGTTCAAGTGGCTCGTTTGTGTTAGTATCTAGGCAGTGCTTTTACAAAACAAATGCAATAACAATCCGCTGTTTTTCCTAGTGCTTACCCTCATCAATTATTATTATTAAATATTATTACTATTATATTATCAAAAAACTATGTGAATTCCACTGCCTATACGTACCTACATGTATGTAAGCGTTTATCGATATCTACAAATAATCAAAAAACGACTTAGAAACTGGAAGGTACACCACGAGGAAGTTGTTTTCTGTCATACTTTAGAATATTTTTATAACGAGAATCAAAAGTTTTAATCGATAGTATTGCCTGCGATTGTACAGTACAACTATGCAATCAACCCGTACGCTTGAATATATGAAAGTGATAGGTATAGGAATGGGAAAAGTAAATATCTATCATTCGATAACAGTGTGATATTTTTTAGTGGAAGTAAATATTTTGCAGATACTTTCTTTCTTTTTGAAATCGAATTGATTTTATCAATAGACGCTATAGCAATTTTCAAAAGAAGATGGAATTCGAAATAAAGCGGAATGGACAGTTAACTGTGAAATAGGATTTAAACCTTAAAGTCTTTCTACTTCCCTGGAGGAAAGACGAGGAGAAATCCATGGGTAAACGAATGAATTTGATTACACTTTTCGGGAATGGAGAATACGGCTCCCAAGGTGACATTGCCGAACACTTATTGGTGTTGAACATCGAACGGAGGTTATTTTCACGGATTTAATATTCAAATCGGAATAAATTCTTGAGCGAAAAGTGCTAGTGCTGTTTGCTTGCGGTGAAAGTTTCGCAAACAAAGTATCCGTCGCGTCGCTGGGAACAAATTGGTTTAAGTATTGTTTAGAGCGCGACCGAAGCTCTCTTCGCGGAGGGAGATAAATTGCTGCCGACGTTCAGTTCTGTCAACTTGGAAATTAACTAAGCTCGCACAAAGTTTCTTCTTTGTTTAGCATTTAGAGCCGTTGATGTTGGTTCGATTTGGCTCAAATCTCTTAGCCTGGTCTCAGTCTCATGCGAAAACCGCCAGTTCCAAGAAGCGGCTTAAACTTAAAACTGTTTATTGTGAAAATATAATAGACGTACATACAAATACTTCAGCATTCCGTGAGGGTGAAAACCCGCCATAACACGTTGAAGAACCACGATGCTTTTTAAAAAAGCGTTTTACACTGTACGTGTTTACAGCTGTCAAAAATAGAAGAATATCTTACTGTGCTTTTAATTTTTCAAAGTAGCTTAACGTTGTTAAGAACAATACATATGATGAGGAATCATATGTAGAACGGTCGGATAAGATTTAAAACACACACAAAATAATGCACTTCTGATGTCAAGGTATAGGCATACTTCCCATTTAAAATATACAACCCACACACACAACCATTAATTTTAATTTTTGTTGCCTAGCGGTCAGTAAACTCTCGCCAGTTACTTTACTTGAGATGACGGAGAATAGGAGACATTAGTTCTCCCATAACTCCAAAAATGTAAAATCAATAAACAGTAATCCGAAAAAAAAACAGTATTCCAACTTTTTTTTTATTTTACAAACTACGGTAAATAGCAATTATAGATATAATTAAAATAACACAAACAATCTGCAAAATGACTTCCTAGTGAGGCAGGTTATGAAAAGCCTAAACTAATAGCTAATTTAACTAGTTAAATTAAGTGAATATGCATATATATTGTTTCTATTGTGTCGATCTCTAGATCAAATGTTTTATTGCAAACTGTATTTCAATAAAGATAATTCGTCACGTTTTACATGTAGCCGGGTTACTATTTATCTCCAAATATCAATATTTATGCAAACGTATATCATCGGCGTCAGATTAACAATATTCGCAATATTATATACGTGACGTATCTAACGTCACGTATGTCAGTTTATTTTATATATACTCGTATATATGCAGGATGGTATCGCTCCCGTGAAAGAATCAAGTGATTCAGAATCGAAACGTTGCTTGAAATGGCTTTAGCCGTGTTTGGTGATCAGCTAACCTAACCAGGTTCTTTCTAACCATCGTCACACTGGCTGCTAATAGTTGGGACACTAAACTTGTGCGGTTACATAAAAAAGGATTGTATTATATGCATATCGTGTCTAACATCATTGACTTTTTTTCACAATACCAAATTTTTCACTTTATTCCGCTATTTTTTTAATTAAAGACCAGCCCGGTTTCACCTTATGACAGGCATCTTCAGACTGGTACAATTTTAAGTAAGTCTTTGGAATATATACTATTAGGTCCGGAATGGACGCTTATTGAGTCTCATAGTGAGCATCTGTGATTTTAGGTTTGTTTTATTGCTGACAGAGGTGGCTTTATCATTACATTCAAAAATACATTTGGGTAGTTGTATTACCTTCTGGGAGACGGGTTACACAACCGATAAATAAAAATACCTAAAAAATACCCAAATGTATTTTTGAATGTTGTGGTAAAGCCACCTCTGTCAGCGATAAAACAAACCTAAAGTCTCAAATGTTCACTATGAACAACCGTCCATTCATATTAAAAGTATATATTCCATAGACTTACCTAAAATTGTACCAGTCTGAAGATGCCCGTCATAAGGTGAAACCGGTCAGGTCTTAAAAAAAAATAGTGGAGAAAAGTAAAAAAAAAATGGTATTATTAATTTATGTATGGTTTTAAAGTTTATTTTGTAGAACTCCATTTTAATTTTTTAGGTTTTTTAATTTTATTTAAACAATAATTATTATTATTTGAATTTTTTTTAAAAACAATTTTTAGTTAAAAGCTCTGCGATGTAATTATTTTTACGCGTGACAGCTGTTTCGCCTTCTGAGGACAGTTTGATAATGCACTCAGAACGCGAAAGAACTGTCACGCGTAAAAATAATTACATCGCAGAGCTTTTAACTAAAAATTGTTTAAAAAAAATAAATTAAATACTAATAATTATGGTTTAAATAAAATTAAAAAACCTAAAAATTATTATTATCAAAATCATTAAAATGGAGTTCCACCATGAATTAACAGTTTTAAAATTAGAGATCATTGACTGTGCCAAAACCTTGTTCAGGCTTTGACTTGAATTTTCTATCAAATGTATATTTTTATCATAGCTTCATTCAAATATTATGTATGTGCTGTTCTTTCTCTGTTGCTCTTTTTTTTCTCATTTCGTGCTGTGTATTCTTTGTGATTGGACAATGGTCCGTTGATATAAAAACAAATGATGCAAGTACGTGCAACATGCTATGTACCATGAGCAAATTAGTATATAAAGTAAAAAAGGGTTTTTTCCAGATTTTAATTTGCTCCATTTAATGCTTTACCATAATAATCCATACATCGTCTCATACATACACTTCTGTTATTCTGACTCTTCACATGACCCGATTCAAGTATTTGATTTACTTGATCGTGCCACGTCTTTCTCGGGCGTCCTCGACTTCTTCATCCATTCTTCCGTCTTGGTTAATCGGTTAAATTCAAACAGACGGAAAATAAGTCGGAAGTCGTCGTGATTTTAAATTGAACACTGCTATTTCTGCCAAAAATAATCATATTCACCATTTTTTTAATGGTAACACGGAATATCAACGCTTCATAGCTAACGATTAAAAATACGTTGGTGAAATACGTGGACGAAAAAGCGATGCAAATTTTGTGAGGCCGAAAATTCTAATTTGAAAAGCTCACAATTGAAAATAAGTTGGTAGCTGATATAATTGTGCTATAGTTGTGCAAATTTTGTGAAGCTAAAACTCATAATTTAAAGTTTTATATAAATATACATATACTCATATGTATACAGTGAATACCGCACAAGAGTATTATACACACATTAAATTAGTACGTCTGGAGCCTGAGACTATGTCATCCCCAACTAAGGTATGTTGTAAGGCTGAATGGGAGGGGGGGGAAGAAGATGGGGAAGAGGAAGATTGGGAAGTACCTGGCTATTCAGATCTGGTCACAAACGGCTAAAGCCATTTCAATCAATTTCGATTCAGAATGGTGGTCTTTCACCAGGGCGATACTCAGAGTATCTACCACTCCGGAAGGTGCCACAAATATACTTAATACTAATTTAATGTGTTATGATACATTTTAATTAAACAAAAGTTATTTGCGAACGCCGGGCTCGAACCCGCGACCTTTGGATTCGTGGTCGAGCGTCTTACCACTCGGCCATGGAGGCCGTCAAAATATACATACAACTACGCTACAGACAGTGGTTATAGAAGATACGCACCTATCTCACCGAGTGCTTCCGTGTATTAAATCAAATATTAGGTACCTAGGTAGAGCTTTTGGATCATGAAATTTACACAGCACTTTCTTTCACATATTTCAAGGTCAGTACGATTATATTCAGCTACCAACGTAGTTTCGATATACATATAAATATACATGCATATAGTCGCAGTGTAGTAGGTAGGTACTACATACAATAATTGTTAATCACTACATCGCTACACGTAAAACTTAATAAGGGTATAAAGGTATCATTGGTTAGCGAAATACCCTCTAGTTTCTCTGGGGGTTTGTTCCGCCCGTGACATAGACTGATTAGATTACCCTTTTCAAGCGTTTTCTGGCTTTTCTGGGCTGGAAAATGTCTTAGCCTCAACCGCTAAACAAGTAGTGCTTGCGTTTTTCTACGAATCCTTCTTTTATGAGTAGAAATATTCTCAGAATGTGTAATTTTCCCGACGAAATAAAAAAAAAAATTCGAGTAGATTTTTACCGTTTAAAGGAAAAGTTGATCTTTTTATGTAATGTTTAGGATCTGTTTTGTAAAGGCAAAAGATACAAAGATACTTGTGATGATTTAATTAACATGAGCTGATAAAGTTTTTTTTAAAACTTACGTGCGTTGAAATGTCTGTACAATGCGTCTTTGGTGTGTGAAATGGTGAATGATTTACCTGAAACAAAATAAAATAATCTGATTAGTACATTTTTTTTAACCTTTCCGTATCTAGAAGTAAAAATCGAACGTACGATCTGAACAAAGGTGACAAAGTTACCCCATTTTTTATTTATTTTATTTTATTGTTCTTTAAAAAATATCATCCCGTTTAACTACAATTAAGTATAAATAAAACTGACAAACTGTTTATAACCACTTTATTATTCTGATATTAAAATAATACTTTGTTTTAAAACCACAAAATTTATTATATTGAAAGCCAATCGGTTTCGCTTGGATCAAGCTTCGTCAGGGCACAAATAATAACAGTTATTATATGTGCCCTGACGAAGCTTGATCCAAGCGAAACCGGTTGGCCTTCAACATATTTTTTTTGGTTTGAAAACAAAGTATTCTTTTATTATTAATATAATGTCTAACCACCATGTGATTGCTTCTTACGAAAAAACTTTAATATTCAGTCGTCATCGAAAGTACCCTTCCATCAATAGGACAATATTAAAATTAACCTAAAATACAAAACGCAGAGGTATACGAGTATATATATGTTTAGTAGTTCGAATGGGAAGGAGAAGGGGTAATTGAGCGGCTTACTGGAAATATATCTAGGCTACGACCATAAGTTAATAATAATTCATTTGATTATTCAAAATATTACATTTACTATTTAATGATTTTATAATTTCTAATACTTCTAAGCTTTCTATTTTTTTCCCAGTGGTTTTAAACAAAGTTTATTAATTTTTTTTTTTTTAATATGGCAAGCCACAAAGTAAATGCTTTTTACGAATATGTACAATTAAGTAGTTTGGCAACAGGATTTTTAATACAATGGAAATGCATAATACAATAGAAAAATAATGGAAATACAGATTATCTTATTAATTATAAATATACATATAATTATAATTCACACCTCTTAATAAATTGATATAATATTACACCATAATATACACTGTGCAGCATAATATAGTACAATAATACATCAATATCTTTAGTACACACAATTCAGCGCCCTTGAGGTGATTTTTCACAACAACAGCGCAATACAAATTATCCAACTTTTAAATATTATTAATAGGTACTACAACTTTGCAACTAAGCGTTTTCGTGACATAATCAATTCATTTTTTTCTTGTAATACTTAGAGAGAAGTACATTAATAATATTTCAGGGGTGACACGAGAACCCCCATTCGGAACGAAAATGTTAATGACGCTTCTATTATTATATTATTCATTGAAATAATATTCTACAATATGAGAAAAATACAGAATAGATGACATATTTGGGGGCGACCGAGAATCAAACTCGGAACCCCTTTTCCACACTTCGTTTTTTTTTTAAATCAGGTACTCCTTGAAAAGCATTATTTAAATTAATTTCACATAAGAAGCTTCGTACAATTCATATTTGTTTGAAGATTATTAAATAGCTACGGATTCATTGATTGATTAATCTATAAAGTAATATTGAATTGCCTTTCATGTTCATACAAGAGCTGCTCCATAGAAAATTCTATTTACTTGTAACGATAATATCAGGAGTCATTCTGATACTCGCTTGTACTTGGATTGAATGTAGTTGATAATAAGTATTGAAAGGTTGCTGATGTACTCGTATATACAAAAGGCTATAATATCACATATCTTCAATTAATATTAATTTCAATGTAATCAAACAAATACATATATGTTTACTACATTTCCAACTTTTCATATAAGCAAATAATGTTCACTTGTGTCACTGTCGAATGTACTTTTTTCAAATGTAAAAACACACTTGGGCGTATAGAATTTAATAAATAAATACCCCAAAAAAGATTACCATTGAATGTCAGGCGGAAGGAAACAGAATAAAACAGAAGGCGAAGGCGAAAGCGTTAGGAAAACAGGTTTTTTCTATCTGGTGGTTACTAAATATATCCTTAGATTTCCCTGATGAATTTTTATGAAAGGAGGGAGAAAATCATGCTTCAGAAAGCAACAGAATATACATCATATCATTTAACGGCGGAGCTAGAATCTCAGCACCCAAAATGGCTCTAAATATCACTTTGTAGAATTCTAATACAAGCAATGCTACAAATGTTTTATCTATAAATTCTACATGGGTAGTTAGAAAAATGTTTGAGGTTTCCGGTGAATAGAATTTTTATTGTCATCTTTAAATTTTATGAAAAAAAATATTAAAAGGTACAAATTGAAAACAAGCAAAGGCATTTTTGAACGTTTTAACTAAAAATCCAGTGTCCATTTATTTTTATTTTTTTAAATTCAAAAGATTACTGTTTGAGAATTGTATTCAGTGGAAACCTTAGACATTTTTTTTAATAACCCACATAAAATAAACACACAAATAATTTGCAGTTTTGCTTGTACTAGATAACCAAAGAGTGGGTATTATTGGGTACTTGCCCTTAAGCAAAGTTTTAATTTTTAAATGTAATAATTCCCCAGGACAATTCAGAAATACACTTCTAACGTTAGTTTCTCAAAAATCAATATATTTTAATCACGAATATGAACTTCTATTCTGGAAATACCACTCTACCGAGAAGTTCGTTAAAATTCATTAAAACATTTTGCGAGAGGTCGTTTTAACAATAACTTTAAAGTTTGGTCAAGTTCAGTCGCAAAACAAATTGCCCACGCTTTTTCTCGAAGTGGTGATTTGCAGGAGAGGGTTGAACAGGCTAACTTGAGAATACCTCGACGGCAAATGAATACTTAACAGAAACAACATATGAATTCAAGATGACCCTTTTCAGGCACATACAAAACACGATGACGAAGAAATTTACCTTCAGAGTATTATAAAATACAGTTTCTTACGATTATCTTGAAGTTTTATTTGTTTATGTTGGCTAGGCAAAATGTTTTAATAAAAACTGATGGGTATTGAATAACGGATGAGACAAATAAATAAGTTTAGTATTAGCTGACTGATTTCGGGCACACAGATAACACACACTGACAATGACGAAGAAATCTATCTTCAAAGTATTTTATGTAAGTGGTTTTATGCTTTTATCTTAAAGCTTTATTTGTTTATGTTGGCATCGGCAACATATTTGAATTAAAAACTGATGGGTATCATTAAATAGTGTTTTAGAAAAATAAATTAATTTAGTATTGGCAGGCACACAGATAACGCACACCGATGATGGCGATCAAATCTAGCTTCAGAACATTGTAAAACACAGTTCTTTGCCTTTATCTTAAAGCTTTATTTGTTTATGTTGGCATCGGCAACATTAACAAATAAAAACTGATGAGCATCATTGAATAGTGGATAAGAAAAATAAGTAAGTTAAGTACAAGCTGACTGATTTTGGGCGCACAGATAACACATACCAACGATGACGAATAAATCCACCATCAATGCATTGTAAAACACAGTTTTTTGCTTTTATTTTAAAGCATTATTTGTTTAAGTTGGCATCGGCAACATAGTTGAATAAATACTAATGGGTATCATTGAACAATGGATTTAAATAAAAGTTTAGTATAAGCTGACTGATTTCAGGCACACAAATAACACATACTGACGATGACATAAAAATCTACTTTCAAAGCATTATAAAACACAGTTATTTGCTTTTATCTCAAAGATTTATTTATTTATCTTGGTATCGACAACATGTTTCAATAAATAAATACTGATGGGTATTCATCAGTTATTAGTTACTTATATGATTAATATTCCTTTTGACTTAATAATAATAACTTATATACTATTAGATATTACGCATATTTTAAATTCTTCTTACAGACTATTTTAAATTTATTAATTGGGATAATTTTGATGGTTTCCGGATTATAAAATTTCATCCTTTTATAAAGTAAGCTATTTTGTGTATTGGTTTTATTATTTTTTGGAAGTCTGATTTCTTTGCAAGTCCTTGTATTATGTTTGTGAAAATCCACTTTATAGATAATTTTGTCAGAATAATATTTTGGTAACAAGTTGTTCTTCATTTTATGTATAAACATCAAAGTGTTTAATGTTAACATCTGTTTCACTGATAGCCAATTTAGTTCCTCTGACAACTTAGTTACTTTTGAGCATCTATTTCGCCTTCGTATAATAATTCTCATTGCTATATTTTGGAGATTTTGAAACGTGTTTTGTTATCTGTCGTTACACAAAAAAAGAAGTTGAACACTAATAAAAATGTGGAGAATGAGAGAAAATGGAGTTGTAAATTGTAATTGTGGTTTTCCTGGAAATGTTTTGACGAGTTCTTCCCAAAAAAGAGATCTTCTTTCCAATTTTCATTTGTAAATACTCAGCATGCTTGTTAAAGCTTAGTTTTTTTAAAAACTAATTTAACTTCTGAAGTATTTAAAATCACTTACATTTTCAATGATTTCACCATCAATTTTAATTAAATAGTGAATTTTACAACAAGCATAAGTTTGATATAAACTGACTTATTTCCGATACACTGACGTCGACGCTGACATCGAGTTTCAAATGATTGTAAAACAGGGTACCTTGCTTTTATATCACGGTATAATTTGTTTATTTTAACAATAAAATAATATTTGTTCACCTACTGAGGGATCACATTAGAGGCCAACATCCAAAAATACACACTTTTTGCCTTTCTAACACAAGCAATAGTACAAATGATTTAACTGTTAATTCTATACGGGTAGTAAGAAAAATGTCTAAAGTTACCTGTGAAAATAATTCTTAAACAGTTATCTTTTATATTTTCGTAGAAATAAAAAAAATGTTTTTTGTACAAGACCACAGATTTTTTCGAAATTTTATAACCAAACTGTTTCGCTTGGCCTAAGCATCATCTTTTAAATTCTTTATGAAACGCATACTGGGATTTTAGGTAAAACGTTGGAAAATGTCTTCTCTGGTTTTCAAACTGCAACTTTTACTGACGTTTTTCATAGAATTCATAAGATACCAGTTAAAAAAATATATTCACTAGAGACATTAAACATTTTCCTAACTACCTATAGAAAATTTACAGACAAATCATTTGTGGTATTGCTTGTATTAGAATGCTACAAAGTGAAGTTTAGTACCATTTTAGATTGCTGAGGCAGAGTGGATCGAACAATGATCAGAAGAATAAAATCTGACCGCTTTCAAGAAGACACTGACGATGACGATGAAATCTAGTTCCGAGGCTTTATAGAACACGACTCCCTCGCTTTTATCTTAGAGCTTAATTTGTTTATCTTGGCATCGGCAACATGTTTGCCATGCTGATGGATGGCGGAGCATTAATCAATATGTCTCCGTGGATTAGTCCGACTAATAAACAGTATAACAAATGACGTCCCCTCGTCGCTGTGCCATAACTTAAGTCCTTCGATTATCCGATGGGAAATTATCTTCCTCGAACGTCTGAAACTTCGGAGAACATTCAACTTCGGAGAAATTTTCAAATCTAACCCGAATTCTCGCAACCGTCTAGAGACAGTGAGACTATGACAACTCTAATTATGTTGTGAGGCTGGAGGTATGAGAAGGGGGAGGGGAAAGAGATGGGGAAGAAGAAGGTTGGGAGAACGTGGTCACCAAACACGGCTAAAGCCATTTCAAGCAACTTTTCAATTCTGAATGGTGGTCTTCCCCTCCGCACACTCTTGAACTTCATAAAATACCCAAATTGAGAATGCCATAGTCCCACTGACTCCGGGCAGTTAGGCCTCTTGTGCAGTATAAATACAGATTGAAAAAAAAAAAGTTTTTTTATTTTTTACTTATACGACAAAGTATAATAAAGAATCGTGTCCTAACACGATAGTTTAACAACGTTATGGAGTTATATCATATGGTAATCGTGTGAGCTTACAATAAATAAAGGTATAAATTATTCACGGCGGGTTTTTATGTTGTCTAGATAATAAAACAGTTAAAATAAGTCGCCCAGTAAACGCAAGGTGCGCAGTTAAAATTTAACTGGTGGCAATGTTTAATTTTTAAATAAATATCGCTTCAGTTTTTTTAATATTAATACAAAACAATATAATTTCGGTTGTGATGTTAGCACGTAACATTCTAAAATTCAGAATTATTATTTACAGTAGACATCACAAATTTATGCCGCCGTTATCAAAATAGTTGGTGGTGTAATGGTCAGCAAATTTGTCTTCCGTACAGTTGATCGAGATTTGATTCTCAGCCGTGGTAATTAAAAAAATAAATCTATCTGATAAGAAGGGTATTTTATTGTTTTTTTTTTTTTTTTGAAACAGCTGTCACTAAAAAAAAAAATAAAAAAACTTAAAACAGCAGAACTCAATAATAATAATATTGAATTTAATTCAAT